>CM035441.1:65897404-66049904 GCA_020310875.1 Ceratopteris richardii
AGCAAGGCAGCCAGGCGAGGAGGAACAGTTTTCTTCCTTTTAAGAGCAATAGTAGCTCTGGCTTTGCGGATATCCTCCCCCCACTTGGGAGAGCCAGAGAAAACATCCGTAAAGAAGCCCGTGGCCTCCTGCAAATTCTCCTCCATATTGATAGCACAGCCACCAGACTTTTTCGATAACATCGGGATGAACTCCTTACTTTTCTTCTTTTTGAGCAGCGAAAACATGTATTGATTGGGACGATCAAACTTCCCCACCCAAAATTCTCTCGAAGCAGAGAGAAGGCTACTAGCCTCAAGGTACTCTTCGTACTTTAATCTCTCTTGAAGGCATAAAACTTCGTCCATGTGGAAGGGTCCTTTAGAGGCCAAAATGGAGTCTATTTCCTTGGAAATTTGAAGTCTTCTTCTGGTTCTAATGCTTTTCCTGAGATTCTTGTAATGGGTGAAAAGGCTTTGCACTTCTTTAACTGCCCTAGCCCAAGCCCTCGCAGGGCTGGTGCGGAAAGAAAAGTGCCTAGAGAAAATCTCCTTGGTTTGCTCAATGACACAAGGGATGCGAAGGAGGGTGGGATCCAAGTGGGGCCAACCGGCCTTAAAGCTCAGAGAGGGGTGCTTCAGAGAAATAAGTAAATTGAGGTGGTCTGTGTTGGCCTTGACCTCACCAAAGGACTGAAGGAAGGAGATGTTGGCATAGCATCTGTCAAGTCTGGCAGAATGAAAGCTATTGCCCTTTTGCTTGTTGTTCCAAGTGAAACCAAAGTGATCAGATATGTCAAGGAGATCGAGCAGAGAAATCATGTTCAGTCAAGAAGACCATTCCTAGCCAGAAACAATCGATCCCTGCTTGTTGAGTCTATCCTCAAGGGAGGTGACCATATTAAAGTCCCCAGCTACCATAATGGCGCCTTGAAGCATGGAAATTTCTTCCCAACAGATTGTCCTTTGGGAAGGACAGTTCGAGGCATACACACTAATGATGGTGCACTCATAGGGTTTAGAAAGGGAGACACCAACCCATTGATGAGAGGGGCTGGTGAGGACGTTGTTAACTAGATGTTTAATGGAGAGGGAGACCCAAAGGGAGGCTCCCCCCTTCCAGATGCGTGATCAGTATAGTACCACTCATGATTCGTAGAGATGATATTAAGATGCACTCTAAGCTTGTCTTTATCAACTTTAATTTCCTGAAGGCAAATGAAGTCGTTCAAGAAAGAGCAATCATTGATCCAATTAGCTAAGATTTTAGCCCGAATTGGGTCGGTGATACCTTTGGTGTTATAAGACATAATGTTAATATTCATCAAAAACTAAACTTCACTTCCTAATGTTCTTCGTTAACTTGTTCAGAGAAACGGAATTCTTCATAATATCCTTTCTTTTAGATCTGTTGTTACCTCTAGTCCGTCTGGTTTTACTAGATTGAAGTCCAGTAGGCGGCACATTCTCTTTTTGAGACCCCAGAGGCTCGTTGTCTTCAATTCCTTTGTGTTGCAGCTCCCTAATTATAGCATCATCTGTATTATTAAGTTCTGTGGAGAACCTGCTAGAGTTCGGTGACACTTGATTAGTGAAAATCACTTCAGGTCCTAGGGCTGAGGGGACTTGAGAGTTTAGAATGGTTTTTTTCTTTTTTGTAATCATGGTCCATCCTTCACCATCAATGGGGAGAAATTTATTTACCTGTTTGTCCGTGAGCAGAGACTTATATCCAGAGGGAGCTAGAGGAGGGGCTTGCTCATCTGATGGCTAACTTATGTTCTCACTAGGCTTTTCAATGCTATCTACCAAGGGATTAGAGACCTCTTCAAGAAGAGCATCAAAAGAATTACCCCAAGCTTTGTTTACCTTTTTTTTTTGCATGTACTGCTGCTTTTTAGGATTAGTGCTGGTGTGAGCAGCTAGGGCAGCAACTTGTTCAACCTGAGGGTTGACAATTGGCAGTTGAGTTTCCCTAATCAAGGGGCAGTCTTTCACCCAATGTCCTTGCCTGAAGCACTTGAAACAAGCATTAGGTAAGTTGCGATAAGAAACTTTCTGTTCATGTAAACAATTGCCTTCTGAGTCGTAGATTTTTAGGGATGTTCTAACCGGCATACTAATATCTATTTCAACTAGGACTTGAGGGTCCCATTTAGGGTTAATGGGACCTTTGGTCTTTTGACCAAGGACTTTTCCCAACAGCCCACACAAGCCATCAATCCAAGGATAGAATTCGACCGGAAGATCCGGGAATTTGACCCACACCGGGACATGGGTCGGCTTGGGACCACGGGGATTGAACCCAGGAAACCATCTGAAAAAAGACATTGGGGTAGACTTGATCACCCACTGGCCCTCAGTGATGACCCTGAGGGCATCATTGGAATCATCAAAATAAAACAGATAAAAGCCATTGGGCAGGTATTGGATCCGTGTCGCTTTTTAGTCATTCACACTTGCACGAAACAAAAAATTTAGTTTTTCATTACCTATGTCTTGTGTCTTGTATGAAGCAAAAAGAACGTGGAACGGTTCCCATATTAAAGCATAGTGCTTGTTTTCTTTTGAAAAGAAGAAAAAACAATAATATTTTTAATATCGTTTAATTCATGTGGACAGTGGAACATAACAAGGGCGGGCAGGAAGGGCCGGGACATTTTCCAAACAACTGTTCCATGCACTGGTAGCATACTCATTAGGGAGCTCCGCCCCTATGCGAATTGCTCAAGTCACATGGCATATACTAATTGGTTGATTCCTGTGGAAATCCCCTACCGCCGCCTTGTGTGAAACCCACCTAAAGATTCTATTGAGGTGCCCCTTTTGAACATGAGACCTTTCTCTTTAGAGCTTGCTACCTCCATTCTTTGCAATTACTCTAACGAGAGCCAAAGTAAAACAAAAACCATTCTCTACATTCATAATCATTGATCTTTATTAGTTCATCCACAAAAAATTTGTTTTAAAGGGGGAGGCCACCATTCAGCTAGATCTAGAACCAAAAGAGTTCTTCAAGAATTAACTGGTTTTTGCCATATGACAATGGGAAGAAGCAAATTTGTCATCACCAAATAGCTAAATCTATTTGAGTATTCTCGAAGCTCTAGTTTCTAAGATATCTTAATCATCAATGGGCATAGGATATGAAATGAAACTTGCAAGTATCCACATTTTTTAACTTGATGAGTAACCAAAACCATTATTCTTCCAAACTCAGAGCTTATATCTATATGGTCTAAATTTCCCCTTGGGGAACTCTTGATTTTTATTGTGAAACCGTTTGGAAAGTATATCCAACTGAATAATTTGAACCTTAAGTATTTGTTCTAAGGTTTGGAGCCTTATTCTTTGAGAAGAATTCAATTCTAGACACCGTCAAGGTCTAGCTACAAGCAAAGGACCTGTCACTTGGAAACCTATGTGATTTCCATGTGCTTTCATGTGGTCTTTTGGAAACCCATGATCTCTTGCTTTAGAAACCCATGTGAAGTACCTATTTAGCATCCATGTGATTTGGACACATGGATAGGCTTATCCCCTTGGCTTAAAGGTATATATATGGGTGGAGTTGGATGGGTGGAAATTTATTTTTCTCTCCCTTGTGATGGTCTAGGCTAGGTAGTTATTGCTAGGAAGTTTTGATTTCTCAACATTGGTATCCAGATCAGGATCTAGTTATATCTTTTTTCCCACGTATAACAACATAGGGCCTTCTTTCCATGAGCATGAGCTCTTCTCCTTCATTTAGGAGTTGCAAATGATGATTTATGGTCCCCCCTAAGGAAGGAGGTGGGAATCACCTCTTAGGGAGGGGAAAGAGCCCTTTCCAATTGTCCAAGCACCTTCCTACGTATGGATAATGAGGAGGAAGCACCCACTATAGCCCCTGAGCCTCCCTCCCTCTCTCCCTTGCTTGTTGATCACACAAGGACTTTTCTCTTCTTGTTATAGCCCTCTAAATACCTGTCTCATAGGCTATATGTGATAACTCTCTTCATGTTGAGCTTTCACATGAATTTTCCATGAAACCATTTGTCTCTTATCTTTTCATATCATAGCAACCCCTAAGCCTACCTTATCTCTTGGAGACGCGCATGAGCAACATTATGTCTCAAAGACGATATTCATTCTTTTCATACACTAAAAGGATCATACATGAACAAAGAAAGCATTTTTTTGAAGCATTCTTTTCTTTCCCAAATATGGTTCTTCCTTTATGTTAGAAGTGTGAACCATTCAAATCTTAAGAGGAGGATTGATTCAAAACCAAAGAATTGTGTGGAAACTCTTAAAATAATTAAAATGCATGAAGAAGAGGTAAAATAAAGGGCTTCATGTTTCGAAATATGCCCATAAGGACGCCACCACTCTCTTCAAGATAAATTAATAGTTGGCAAGTGATAATTTTCTTTGAGCAGATGCCTAACTATGTCAACAAATCATACTTAGTTTGATAAAAGTAACTTCATTATCAAATGAAACATAAAGGATTTTTTGGGCTATATTTGAACAAAGAAATATCTCAAGGAATAGCCAATCTTTGTTCGACATTGGTCTACAGAGACCACTCCATGTGTTGTGGAACAAGGGCCAACCTCACAAGAAAACTTAATTGGGAGTTTAAAACTTTGATGTGCAGGTATGTTTAGGTGTTGGAAATGCTCAACACACACTCCTTTTGAGTCTTCAAGAGTAAAAAAGGTGCTTGTATGGGGGTCTTTGTTGTTAAATCTCCAAATTTGGAGCTTTTTACAGGTCTGAGGATGGGTTCAAATGATATGTTTTGACAATTCAATGGATAGCTCTCTCAGTTGGACTTCATTCTCCTCCTGCAAGCTCATTTGAAATGGTGGTCCAGCAATCAGAGGCACTCCTAGTACCAATTCAATTCTATGCTCAATGTTCTTGCAAGGAGGTAAACCCGAAGGTAATTCTTTCAAAAAAAACTCTTGGAATTTTGCTCTTACTTTATCTGAAAGTTATTGAGAATTCCAACTAGAATTTCCATGGCTGTAAGAATCCATCACCACACACGATGAATACACAAAATGAAGAAAGTAAATATACTTACAATCGATCTTGAGCAACTTGGTGGTGGTCACCAATCGTGTCTCTTGGAGATCTGGCTCTCCACGGATCATAGTTGCCTCCCCTCATGCTCAAACTGATAAACATATGAAGCAAAGTATATGATTGGTCGTTTCCTAGCATGCCACATTTTAGTTAGGAGTACATCAAAATAGGCCACTCATGCTATCTCAAAATCCAATCTGTCCTCATAGGACTGGATCTGAATGGGTAGACCTACTACTCATTGGTCCCATGTGTTAGTTCCCTTCTTATCGGCTAACTCCAGTGTGTAGGCATACTCTGATTGCACATTCTCTAAGTGTAGCCTCCTGACTAGTCGGGAACTAATAACATTATGTGTAGGCCTGGTGTCAAAAGGGACATTGATAGGCTGTCCTGCATCGACTCCTCTCATGAAAATGAGATCCATATCTAGGAATTGGTATCCTTTCTATGCCATTGCCGAAAGCACAACATATGGCACAATAGGAACCTTCTTTGTGACCGTCATGGCCACTATGGGAGATGATATCTAGGATGGTGAATCACCAAAATCCTCATCTCCATCACTCTCTGCCTATGTAGGATTGATGACTATGGTAGCTACTATATTTTTCTTATTGGGAAAGTTCTTGAAGAGGTGTTGTCCTAGAAATCCATAGCACAATCCTTCCTTCATTGCCTTCTCTTTCTGCTGAGGGGTGAGAATGGACTTATTGTATGCCCTCTTAGCCAAAGCAGACACTTTTCTTCTTCCTCCTAAATTGTCTTGATCATGTGCACCTGCTTAGCCTCTTTTTGAGGTTGTGCACTGATTGAGCCATGAGTGGACGTGGAAAAGGGTCAAATAATCTTAGTCCATGGGGATCTTTGACCTTGGGAGCCTATGCCCCTGTGGCCATCCTCATAAACTAGAGCCATCTCCATGGCCTATGCCAAAGAGTGACACCTCTCCTTCCTAACTTAGGGTCGTATAGTTTCTCTAAGTCCCAAGACAAACTTGTGGACTTGGAGAAACTCTGGGATAGAGTTAGGTACTTTGAGAAGTACCTCTCTATACTTATATACGTAATCTTGAATGGTTTATTTTTTTTGATCGGTGAAAAACCAAGTGTCTAGTGCTCTAGACCTCTCATCAAGCAGTACAAAATTATTATAGAACAAGACTTTAAATTGCCCCCATGTCATGGGTTCTTTCTTGTCTTGCTCAATCTTATGCCACCACCTATGGGAAATGTCCATAAGATTATATTTGGTCTGCTGAATCTTATGCATATCATCCATGATATGGCATAAATAGAAGCACTACTCCCACTTGTTGAGCCACTACTCAACAACATTAACAATCTTAACATTAGTAGGGCCATGATATCTTGGTGGCTTAAGGTCCTTATGCTACCATCGGGCCTCTCTACCTAGCACGCTCTCTATAGGAATCTCTGGAGTTTGATGCTTACCTGGAAGATCTAACTCCATTCCTAGTCAGTCAATCTCAAGTACCACTTCCTCTTTCTTGGAGGTACGCACTGTGCACCACGATATCATGAACTGTGCTCTCTAGGTGTGCTATCCTAGCAGTCATGGTCTTTATTGGATCTGAGGTACACTCATCCATGAGTGTATTAGTCCTAACTCGTGAAAAAGGTCCCAATCCATACTAGGATAAAGTGAAAGTCTCTTTTTATGTTTTTATGGTTTTATGTTTTTCATTTTAAGTTTGTGTGTTTTATGTACACCGAAGATAATGAAGTGGCAACAAAAATAAACTAATCACAAGCCTTTGCATAAAAAAATGACATAAAAAGCAAATTTTAATATGCTTTGCTACTGTTTATGCACATGCATGCAAACATTTTAGCAATATTTTGACAGGAAAATGGAAATCGAAAAAAAAAAACTAAGTGCTTTACATGCACTTCCAAACCAAAAGGTGCCGACAGGCATAATATATATATAATGAAACAAAAAGGGCACTACATGCCCTTGTGTAAAACCTTGTGCTTGTGGCATGGTATAATAGATAAGAACGTTGAGAGTTCTTATAACTTCTTGGTTGTACGTGCAAGATAAAACACTAACATGCTACTTGCATGCAAAATGCAGAACTTAACAAGTCGCTAATCAAACATATGCTATACATTGTGCTTGTTCTATGTGCACAATAATGCATGATGAGTGTTGCATAATGGCCACATGGTGGCACTAGACCATTCCAGAGCATTACTATTTTGGATGCAAGAGGATATATTGGATGGGAGCACAGTGGCACACACATCATTCACAAGTCTTCATTTCCTAGTCTCATTGGAAAGTTTATGGTGGATTTTGTTGATGATTTGTTATGGTATACTAGGTATGTACATGAACATGAAAGCCATTTAATATTAGTGTTAAATAAGTTAAAAGAAAATCAGTTGTTTGTAAATCCTGAAAAGACTCAGTTGTTCCTTCGAGAGATAGAGTATTTAGGGCATGTGCTATCGACCGATGGGGTTCATATGGATCCCAAGAAGATCTCAGTTATTCTCGCTTGGCCTTCTCGTCAAGATGAGGGGCAATTACAATCATTTCTAGGATTTTTTGAGTTCTACCGAAAATTCATTTCTTCTTATTCGTTGATAGCATCATCTATGAAGAACTTGCTTCAAGGCAAAGTTTCATTTGCATGGAAGCAAGAGCAACAAGAAATTTTTGATAATATAAAACAAGATGTTTCAAAGGCTCCAATACTCAAAGTGGTAGATCCATAGAAACCATTTTAAGTTAGAGACAGATGCTAGTGGCAAAGCTAAGATGGTAGGCCAATAGCTTTTGAAAGAAAAAAATTGAGTAGTGCACAACACAATTGGTCAGTGCATGAGCAGGAGTTTTATGCAATGGTGCATGCTCTTAAACTCTAGAGAAACCATCTTTATGGTGCAGACTTTAAGGTATACACAGATCATAATACACTCAAGTACTTTGTAGTCAGCCAGATCTTTGAGGCAGATAGGCTCGTTGAGTTGAGATCATGCAAGATTTTCAGATGGAAATCTTGTATAGAAGAGGCAAAGAGAATGTTGTAGCTGATGCATTATCACATATAGTGTATCAATTGAGCTTTACAGTTCTAGAAAGCTCATTGCTTCAAGCTATAAAGGAAGCACAGGTGGAAGATCCAGATTTGTTACAGATCATTAGAGCCATCAGTGATGACTCTGTCATAGCATACGAGGCAGTTCTAGCTGTTTCCTCTCCTAGTAAAGCAAACAAGTCAAGTCCGTATTCCAACTTCTCAAAGGAGAATGGAATAGTTAAACGAAAAGGAAAGGTTTTGTGTACTAGATTCTTGAGATTTGAGAAGTAAAGTCATGCATGTTAACCATGATGTTCCATGTGCAGGGCATCCTAGTGTTGACAAGACAATTCAGCTTGTTAAAAGAACATTTTGGCGGCCTGGGTTAGCCAAAGATGTCCACACATATGTTCAACAATGATTTATGTGTCAATTCAACAAGGCAAAAAGGGTAACGACATGAAGTCTTTTACATTATTTACAAATTCTAGAGCACAACTAGGATAGTGTATCCATCAACTTCGTAGTGGGGTTAATGCGGACCCAAAGAAAGAGAGATACTATCCTAGTTGTGGTAGATAGATTGAGAAAGATGGCTTATTTCATACCCATGCAAGAGACGATATAAGATCCATAGGAAATGGAGCCATTCCAACATGTCTTCATATTGCATGGGTCAATGACATCCATAGTTTCAAATAGGGATGCCATAATCACAGGACACTTCTCGAAGTTTGTATTTGACAAACTGAAAGTGTCATTGAAAATGAGAAGTGGTGATCATCCACAAATAGATGGTTAGACCAAGAGGGTCAACCAGATTCTAGAGGAGATGTTGAGAGCATATGTGTTCGAGAGGTAGACAAATTGGGATAGTTGCTTGCCACTAGTAGAGTTTTCTTATAATAATAGATCTCATAAAGTGACAGGAATGTCTCCTTTTGAGATGAACTATGGCATGAATCCCACTACTCCTAGTACCATAAGAATGCCAAAGAAATGTCTTGGTACTTTGGAGTTAGCAAACCTCCAAGAAAATTTAGAAATAGTTGAAAGCCAAGATGCAGCAAGCAGCTTATAGGGCAAAGGAATATGCTAACAGGGAGGGACCTCCTAGAGTCTTCAAGGAAGGAGATAGATTTTTTCTTCAAGTGCCAGCTAGGTCTACTTCATTATTGATAGGGAAGTGTACTAAGCTTTCACCAAGGTTTTGTGGACCTTGGAAGATATTTAAGAAGCTTAGTGATGTTGCATATCGATTGGAGGTTCCTCCAAATTGCAGAGTCCATCTAGTGTTTCATTAGTAAACTTAGAAAGTATATTTCCAGGGAGGATAATCTAATAGAGGGTATTGTTTCTTTGCAGGAAAGTGGTAGCACATATCATTCTCTAGATAGGATACTAGATTGAAGACAAAAGCAATTGAGAAACCATGTCATCTAGGAGTATCTAGTAGTCTGGAGAGGATTACCACTTATAGACTCTACTTGGGAATAAGAAGATTTGGTTTGCAAGTAATTTACCTCATTGATCACTGAGGACAATGATCTTTAGAAGGGGGATAGAGTGTGAGAAATTGGTCTACAAAGACCACTCCATGTGTGTGTGGGACAAGGGCCAGCCTTAGCCAAGGTCCAAACCTTGGGGGATATCCTAAGGTATTCAATGGTAATGGGGATGAGTGTTGCATGATGGCCACATTGCGGCACTAGACCATTCTAGAACATTGCTATTTTGGATGCAAGAGGATATATTGGATGGGCATTACTATTTTGGATGCAAGAGGATATATTGGATGGGAGGAGAGTGGCACACACATCATTCACAAGTCTTCATTTCCTAGTCTCAAGATATTTGAGCTTAGTCTCACAATCTTCTTTAAAGCAAAAAAAGACCTTCTTAATTAATTATTGGTAAGGATAAAATTACAAGTCTACCACGCATTTCAATCTATGTTTTTTGAGAAACTTATACTTGATTAGGCTAAGAGGAAAAACTTTTCTCAAAATGGTATATAATCCAATGAGAAGTCACAAAGCAAGAGCTCAAGTTATCTACACTGAGGTGGAAGTGTAAAACTAGATGGTATGGAACTTTCATGGATTCAATGGTATGAGACGCTGGATTTATAGATAATGGAAGCTTGAACTCAAGGATACTTGTTCAATGTGTTTCAAAGAATAGAAGATTATCACATTCAAACCTCCAATTGATTTTGCAAAAAGAACTTTAAGAAATCGATTGGTTTAAGCAAAAGATACATTTTGTGAGAAATTATTTTGCAAAGATTAAGGAATACTTGTTGGATTTTGAGTTATGCAGAAGCACACGAGTAGCACAAGGAAGAAGAAGAAGCTTGGAGAACAACACAATATTGATTGTGTTACCAAGTGAATGTACAAAGATAAGTGATCTGATTAGGCTATATGTGTATATACAATCCAAAGGAAAAAAACCTCCTAAAGTGAGGATAAAGCACCTCGACAATCTAAGTGTGTTCACACACATCACTATCAAAATATATCAACAAATCCCCCTATGAGTTGTGAAGAGATGGATTTGAACATGGAGAAGATGAAGTGGTGCTGCAAAAACTTTGCACTACACCAGCCAAATAAAATCCAGGGATATGTAGTGGGCCCTTTTAGCTTGCCAAAGAATGTATTAGACACCCTATATGCCTTGGAAGATCACTCTCAAAAAGATGAATCAAAACAGATAAGTTGGAGTAGATTCAAGAACAAAAAAGTTGTTATTTATGTTCATACACATGTCCAATGTTTTAAACAATTCTCTGACCACAACAACAATTGACTTGATTCCTTTTGGGGAACTCTTATTAACTTAGTATGCTAACAATGAAGAGTTATCTCATAAAAAATCATGGACTACATAAAGAGAAAAGTGATTAGCAAGTTGTAGCACCATCTCGATTTTCACGGGTTGTACTAGTAGTACTCAGACCCATGAGCAGAGAAATGTTAATATCTTGAGATTCCAAGATGCAATGCTTATGAATTTTTGTAGGAATATACTAAACAGTATGTTGATTCTATCAAGCTTTGAATCATGGAAAATGATGAAGTACACACTGAGAACAAGCTCTGAGAAAATGATAGTTTTGATGGAGTGCTGACAGAGAAGTAGAGAATGAAGAGATATAAGCGACTTCAAATGAGCATAGCTCACGATTAAAAGACTCAATTACAATGAAATTTTATGACCATGTAGTAGACTTAAGGAGAAAAATTTATCAACTTAAATCATTGAAAATGATGCACCAAGCTTAGAGAAATCATCTTTGCAATGTGACTGAGAAAATTGAGAGATATGGCAGCGAACAATGTACTCACAAGAGTATGAAGATATGAACTAAAATGATCATAAAAATGAAAGTATATTGATTGTAAAGTACAATGGACTTACTGATACATATGTGTGCCTTGAATCCACACTTTGACATAAAGCTCAGCTCATGGAGGTCTAAAACCACGAGTAAAATGACATGTATTTATAGTGATCTTTGGAGCCAAGATTTGAATCTGAATCTTGCTCACCTAAAACAAATCTCCTATCTTTTTGTGATTGATTTATTCTCCAACCACTTCTATCATGAATTCATGGCTTCTCTTTCCTTTTTTCATTAAGTGGACTCAATCACTTTAGATTCCTTTTACTTTTACATTGAGTAAAGACTTCAAAAATTACAAGAGATAGTTCACAAGTGAACTTTACAAAGACTAGACATTTCCTTCAAGTCTCTAGGTCTTTTGATGACTCAAGCCATCACTTAGACTTGCCATGGACTTGTTCCAATAGTTCCCTCTCAATTCAAGTGATCTTGAGGTCTTCAATCTTCAAGAATTATTTGTAATCCAATCATAGCCTTGAATTTGCAAAGCTTTGTACCATCCAATGCTTTGGTTAGAATATCTGCACATTGTTGATGAGTGTTGGAGATAGACGTCTGCGGAAGCACGTGAACAACACAAGGAAGAAGAAGAAGCTTGGAGCACAAACACACAATACTGAATGTATTACTAGAGAATGTACAAAGATAAGTAGCCCATTAGGGCAATAGGCGTATATACAAGCCGGGGGAAAAAAACCTCCTAAAGAGGGAAAAAAGTGCCCCGGCGGTCCTAGTGTGTTCACACACATCACTACCTAAATATATCAACAAATCCCCCCTGGGAGTGATGCGGTGAACAAGGAGCTGGCACTCATGTATAAGGAAGTGCCAAGCTATGTGGAAATCACTCCACTGAAGGAAGTAAGCCCAAAGCTTTGCGGAAAGCTTCAAACTTCTCCCTAGGCAGAGCCTTGGTGAAAAGGTCTGCAATGTTCTCCTGCGTGTGCACATATGCCAAGCTGATCTCCCCAGCAGAGAACCTCTCCCTGACATAGTGATAATGCACCTCAATGTGCTTAGTGCGAGCATGGAACACAGGGTTCCTCGCAACTGCCAATGCACTCTGACTGTTAGTGAAGATGGTGGTGGCAGAAGACTGGCCAACACCCAAATCAGCCATAAGGCGTCTGAGCCACACACACTCAACAGTCGCTGTGAAAGCTGCCCTATACTCAGCCTCACAACTGGAAGTGGCCACAGTAGGCTGCTTCTTGCTCAACCAAGATATACATGAGGTACCAAGCATGAAGCAAAAACCACTGGTGGACACACGAGTGTCATAGCAACCAGCCCAATCTGAGTCAGAAAAAGCATGCAAATATGGCGGTAGTGATCCCCCCTTGGGATAAAACAACCCAAGTAGCCTAGTACCACTCAAGTAGCAAAAGATGCGCTTAACCGCTTTCCAATGCGTGACTCCTCGGCAATGCATAAACCTGCTCATCTGTGAGACAGCAAACTGAATATCTGGCCGAGTAATGCATAAGTAAATCAAGCATCCAACAGCCTGCTGATAGAGAACAACATCAAATGCATCTCCAGCATCATGAAGACTCAATCGTAGACCTGTCTCCATAGGAGTGGCAATAGGCTTACAGTCTTCAAGGCCAAAACGCTGCAATAATATGTCAATATATTTCGTTTGACACAAAGCCATTCCACCATCAACGTGCATAAACTGAATGCCCAAATAGTGATGTAAATGCCCCAAATCAGACATCTCAAATGAGGCATGCAAATCAGCCTTAAAATCAGCAATATGTGTCTCAATAGGACCAGTGAGCAGCATGTCATCAACATAGACAACAATGATCAGAAGCACATCATTAGCACGTTTAACATATAAGGTGCTTTCAATTGGACTGTTCTCAAAACCATGTGCAATCAGATAGGCATGTATCTTCTCATACCAAGCACGTGGTGCTTGCTTTAAACCATATAATGCCTTCTTTAACCTGCACACCTGGTTTTCATGCCCTTTCTGCACAAAGCCACGGGGCTGAAAAACATACACTTCTTCATGCAAGTCACCATTCAGAAATGCTGTTTTAATGTCCAACTGATGTACATTCCAACCATGATGGGCTGCAAGTGCACAAATGCTCCGAACAGTAGTCATACGACATGTAGGTGCAAAGGTCTCATCAAAATCAATGCCTCTTTCCTGTGCATAACCCTTTGCAACAAGCCTAGCCTTATACCTGTCAACTGTACCATCAGGTTTACGCTTCAGCTTGTATACCCACTTAGTGCCAATGGCCTTCTTGCCAGGAGGCAAGTCACATAAAGACCATGTTCAAATTATAACATCATATTCAGATTGCATGGCAGCCATCCAATTTTCTGAATTCTGTGCTTCATCAAAAGAAACAGGCTCATTCTCATCACAGAGACTAGACGCAGCCATAGCATTGCAATCTGATGCAAAGGAGGCACTATGAGAGCCTGAACGAGTACGATATGACAAAGGTGCATCTAATTTGCTGTCACGCAAAGTCTGCACCAGCCATTTTGGCATAGTTTTTGTCTGCTCAATATCAGCTCTCTCATCAACAAGTGCATCATGTAAATCTGCATCAGAAATAGAATGATCTGCATCATCATATGAAACCTGCAAGGGCTGAGAAGTTGCCTCATTAGGACCAGCACTAGATTGTCCACCTGTAAAAAGAGGCATCAACGTATCATACATGTCTTTGGAGCTAACAGATGTCTCCTTAGTACATGAAAGCAATGGCTGAATAGCATCTTCCACAAAGACAACATCACGGCTAACCAGAATGCGTTTAGTCTGTGGATGATACAGACGATAGCCTTTACTTTCAGAACTGTACCCAACAAAAATACATTTTACTGCCTTATCATCCAATTTTCTGCGATGTTGTTCAGGCACTAATGCATATGACAAACAACCAAAAACACGCAGATGAGCAACAGATGGCTTGCGGTCATGCCAAGCCTCATATGGAGTGATAGACTGCAACGCTTTAGTGGGACACCTGTTCAGTACATATGCTGCACACATGACAACCTCAAGCCAGAAACTATGTGGTAAAGCCTGACTTTTGACCATGCACCTCGCCATCTCCATGAGTGACCTGTTCTTTCATTCAGCAACTCCATTCTGTTGAGGTGTATACGGCACTGTACACTGGTGTTTTATCCCACGTTCAGCCAAAAATGCATTAAAATCTGAAGACATATATTCCCCCCCTCGATCAGAACGGAGGGTGCCCATTTTACATGCTGATAGATTTTCAGCCAAAACCAAAAACTGTTTGAAGCACATGGACACTTCGGACTTTGCTTTGAGTGGATATACCCATGCATGCTTGGAAAAATCATCAATGAAAGTCACGAAGTAAAGGTAATTTCCAAAAGAGGGTGTCTGCATAGGACCACAGACATCACTATGTACAAGCTGCAATTTCTGCGTAGCCCGAACTGAACCATCTTTTGGAAAGGAAGAACGCTACATTTTGCCCAAAATACAGCCTTCACAAACATGTTTTCCAGGTGCCTCAAGTTTGGGCAAAGAGGACACCATTTCAGATTTCTGCAGGCGTAACAAACTAGCAAAATTCAGATGACCAAAGCGTGCATGCCAAAGCTTTGCATCTGGCATAGCCTGAGAATCATGAACTGCACATGCCGAATCATTCACAGATCTTTCATAGTCTATGAGCTTATACAGCCCATGACATAAAATGCCAGAAGCAATAATCACATCAACATTTGAGAGATCATGGACTGTACACCTGTCATCAACAAATTTCACAACCAAGCCAATCTTGGCTAATGCAGAAACTGATAACAGGTTCTTTTTTATCCCTGGCACAAATAAAGCATCTGACAAAGTGAAAGAACTACCATCAGCAGTAGTCAGAATGATCTTACCAACTCCCATAACAGGATAAGAGGAGTTATTGGCGCATGTGACAGTATTCCCTGTAGGGGCAGGCTCGAGTGAAGAGAAGAAACTGCGCTGCGAGGTAATATGTTTGGTCACCCCACTGTCAAAGTACCAAACATCTGAGTCTACTGTAGACATGCACTGATCATGAGAAGATGGTTCAAAACTGCAGACAGTAGTAAACACCCATTCTTCTTCCTGCACAAGATTTGCAGACGCTGTTTTTGGTGTAGAGGCCTCTACAACAACCATTCGAGACTCTTTCTTCTTTGCCTCTTTAGCAACCAGTTTTGGACAGTTCTTTATGATATGATCATTTCCTTTACAGTACTTACAAAACAATTTCTGCTTTTCTGATTTCTTCTCATCTTTATCCTGGTTCTTCGATTGTGCAGCATTTGCAGATTTCTGCTTACTAGTAGAAGAGCTCCATTTTCCTTTGCCCTTCTGACTAGCCAGGAAAGGTTGATCTGCAACACGCATAATGGACCTGTTCTGCCTGGACTGATCTTCCTGCAACAGAACAGAGACTAACTCCTCAAATGACAAGGCATTTGGATTGCCTTTCATCATCAACCGAAGAGTAGAAGCAAAACTCTGATATGAATCAGGAAGACCATTCAGAACGGTCTGCACAAGTGAGCTATCTGGTATAACCTCATCAGCAGAAATCAACTGTTCCTTCAAATCTTTGATCTTCGTTAAGAAACTGTCCATAGAATCACCTTCATTCATGTGCTCACTCTCCAACTGTTTTCGAAGGTAAGCAACACGAGCCTCATTCCTAGCCTGGTACAAAGTGGTAAGTGTATCCCAAGCATCCTTTGCTGTTCTGCAAGAGCGAATGTGAGGAATAATGGCACGTTTGAGAGACGTTATCAATGCATGTGCTTGGGCATCTCTGCCATCCCCGCGAATCTGCTCTGCAGTAGGTGCAATAGAAACAGCAGCACAAACAGGAATCTGCGGAATATCATCTTCGACACCATCTTCATCAGCTCCAACACCTGTATTTGCAGTACCTGTCATTACAGGTGTAACAGGATGTCTTTCAACACCCTGCACAATGTTCCACAATCCTTTTGCAACCAGTACATGTCGCATTATATAAGCCCATAATGGGTAGTTGGTACCATCCAACTTATCCTCAACAGCCAACATACGGAATACATCACTGCTTTCAGCCATGTCCGGTGACTAAAATACCTTGATGCAGAAAATTGACTGTATCTCAAAAAGTTGAACGGAACTGCCCAGACGAGTTCTGCTAGACCTGTAGCAGACTTCGAGATGCTTAAACTGGCGAATAGAAACTAGTATATACCTTTGGCACAAAAGGACGAAATAGCCTACACAAGCGCTGCGATAGTGCGTTCGGAGGCCGAAACGAGCTCAGATCGCGATTTCGGCACACAAAGCGAAGCAGTTTTGATCTCGGAAACACCCTGAGTATGCTCACCAAATTTCGTGCGAATCTGAGACTGCAAACGGAGGAGTGTCGACAGCGCCCTAGAAGAAGCGACAACCTACTCTGATACCAATTGTTGGAGATAGACGTCTGCGGAAGCACGCGAACAACACAAGGAAGAAGAAGAAGCTTGGAGCACAAACACACAATACTGAATGTATTACTAGAGAATGTACAAAGATAAGTAGCCCATTAGGGCAATAGGCGTATATACAAGCCGGGGGAAAAAAACCTCCTAAAGAGGGAAAAAAGTGCCCCGGCGGTCCTAGTGTGTTCACACACATCACTACCTAAATATATCAACAATGAGTGGACACGTAAGCTAACTGAATTTCCTTGCTCACAATCTTCTCTCTTACATATTGATAATGTACTTCAATATGTTTAGTCCTTGCATGAAAAATTGGATTGGCAGCCAAGTGAATGGAGCTCATATTGTCACCAAAGATACTTGGAGTTCCAATCTCCAAACCAAGATTTGTGAATAGTGTCTTCATCCACATTGCTTCTTGAGTAGCTATGATAAGACCTCTGTATTCAGCTTCAGTAGAAGAGAGAGCAACTGTGGGTTGGACGACCATGAGAAAATTTTTAAACCTGCAAAGGTAAGATAACCTGAGGTGCTCCTTCTATCTTCCTTGGAGCCAACCCGATCTGCATCAGTGAACAATTTCAAATTTAAGTCAGATACATAAGGGTAATATAACTCTTCATTCATGGTCCCTTTGAGATATTTGAGTATCCTCTTGGCAACCTCCATGTGAGGTTTCCTGGATGTGTGCATAAATTGACTTAACACACACACTATAACATATATGAACCCTTGTCGATGTGGCATAGTTCAAACTACCGACAAGGC
Source organism: Ceratopteris richardii (assembly GCA_020310875.1). Lineage (NCBI taxonomy): Eukaryota > Viridiplantae > Streptophyta > Polypodiopsida > Polypodiales > Pteridaceae > Ceratopteris > Ceratopteris richardii. Next base: position 65,915,163 of record CM035441.1, read on the forward strand.
TTTGATAACCTGTCACATCTTCTACGAGTTCACCTTCATGTAGTTGATATATTTAGGTAGTGATGTGTGTGAACATACTAGGACCGTCGGGGCACTTTTTTTCCCTCTTTAGGAGGTTTTTTTCCCCCGGCTTGTATATACGCCTATTGCCCTAATGGGCTACTTATCTTTGTATTTTAATACATTCAGTATTGTGTGTTATACTCTAAGCTTCTTCTTCTTCCTTGTGCTGTTTGTGTGCTTCCGCGGACGTCTAACTCCAACAATTGGTATCAGAGCAGGTCGTCGCTTCATGTAGGGCGCCGTCGACACTCCTCCGTTTGCAATCTCATATTCGTACGAAATTTGGTGAGCATACTCAAGGTGTTTCAGAGATCAAACGGCTTCGTTCTGTCGTGCCGAAATCGCAATATGAGCTCGTTTCGGCCTCCGAACGCACTATTGCAGCGCTTGTGTAGGCTATTTTGTCTTTTTTGTCAAAGGTATATACTAGTTTTTGTTTGCCAGTATAAGTGCCTCGAAGTCTGCTACAGGTTTAGCAGAATTTGTCTAGGAAGTTCTGTTCAACTTTTTGAGATACAATCAATTTTCTGCATCAAGGTATTTTAGTCACCAGCCATGGCTGAAAGCAGTGATGTATTCCGTATGTTGGCTGTTGAAGATAAGTTGGATGGTACCAACTACCCATTATGGGCTTATATGATGCGACATGTATTGGTTGCAAAAGGATTATGGAACATTGTGCAGGGTGTTGAAAGACGTCCTGTTACACCTCTGACTACAGGTACTGCAAATACAGGTGTTGGAGCTGATGAAGATGGTATCGAAGATGATATTCCACATATTCCTGTTCGTGCTGTTGTTTCTGTTGCACCTACTGTAGAGCAGATTCGCTGGGATGGCAGAGATGCCCAGGCACATGCATTGATAGCTTTGTCTGTCAAACGTGCCATTATTCCTCACATTCGCTCTTGTAGAATAGCTAAGGATGCTTGGGATACACTTACCACATTGTACCAAGCTAGGAATAGGCTTGTGTTGCTTACCTCCGAAAACAGTTGGAGAGTGAGCACATGAATGAAGGTGATTCTATCAAAAGTTTCCTAATGAAGATCAAAGACTTGAAGGAACAGTTGATTTCTGCTGATGAGGTTATACCAGATAGCTCACTTGTGCAGACCTTCTGAATGGTCTTCCTGATTCATATCAGAGTTTTGCTTCTACTCTTCAGTTGATGATGAAAGACAATCCAAATGCCTTATCATTTGAGGAGTTAGTCTCTGTTCTGTTGCAGGAAGATCAGTCCAGGCAAAAAAGGTCCATTATGCGAGTTGCAGATCAAGCTTTCCTGGCTAGTCAGAAGGGCAAAGGAAAATGGAGCTCTTCAACTAGTAAGCAGAAATCTGCTAATTCTGCATATTCGAAAAAGGAAGATAAAGATGAGAAGAAATCAGAAAAGCATAAATTTTTTTGTAAGTACTGTAAAGGGAATGATCATATCATAAAGAACTGTCCAAAACTGGCTGCTAAAGAGGCAAAGAAGAAAGAGGCTGGAATGGTTGTTGCAAAGGCCTCTACACCAAAAACAAAGTCTGCAAATCTTGTGCAGGAAGAAGAATGGGCGTTTACTACTGTCTGCAGTTTTGACCCATCTTCTCATGAGCAGTGCATGTCTGCAGTAGACTCAGATGTTTGGTATTTTGACAATGGGGCAACCAAACATATTACCTCACAACGCAGTTTCTTCTCTTCACTCGAGCTTGCCCCTACAGGGAATACTGTTACATGCGCCAACAACTCCTCTTATCCTATTATGGGAGTTGGTAAGATCATTTTGACTACTGCTTATGGTAGTGCTTTCACTTTGTCAGATGCTTTATTTGTGCCAGGGATAAAAAAGAACTTGTTATCAATTTCTACATTAGCCAAGATTGGCTTGGTTGTGAAATTTGTTGATGACAGGTGTACAGTTCGTGATCTGTCAAATGGCGATGTGATTATTACTTTTGGCATTTTATGTCGTGGGTTGTATAAGATCATAGACTATGAAAGATCTGTAAACGATTTGGCATGTGCAGTAAATGATTCTCAGGCTATGTCAGATGCAAAGCTTTGGCATGCACGCTTTGGTCATCTGAATTTTGCTAGTTTGCTACGCCTACAGAAATCTGAAATGGTGTCCTCATTGCCCAAACTTGAGGCACCTGGAAAACATGTTTGTGAAGGCTATATTTTGGGCAAAATGCAGCGTTCATCCTTTCCAAAAGATGGTTCAGTTCGGGCTACTCAGAAATTGCAGCTTGTACATAGTGATGTCTGTGGTCCTATGCAGACACCTTCTTTTGGAAATTATCTTTACTTCGTGACTTTCATTGATGATTTTTCCAGGCATGCATGGGTATATCCATTGAAGGCAAAGTCCGAAGTGTTCATGTGCTTCAAACAGTTTTTGGTTCTGGCTGAAAATATGTCAGCATGTAAAATGGGCACCCTCCGTTCTGATCGAGGGGGGGAATATATGTCTTCTGATTTTAATGCATTTCTGGCTGAACGTGGGATAAAACACCAGTGTACAGTGCCGTATACACCTCAACAGAATGGAGTTTTTGAACGGAAGAACAAGTCTCTCATGGAGATGGCGAGGTGTATGGTCAAGAGTCAGGCTTTACCTCATAGTTTCTGGCTTGAGGCTGTCATGTGTGCAACATATGTACTAAACAGGTGTCCCACTAAAGCGCTGTAGTCTATCACTCCATATGAGGCTTGGCATGACCGCAAGCCATATGTTGCTCATCTGCGTGTTTTTGGTTGTTTGGCATATGCACTAGTGCCTGAACAACATAGCAGAAAATTGGATGATAAGGCAGTAAAATGTATTTTTGTTGGGTACAATTCTGAAAGTAAAGGCTATCGTCTGTATCATCCACATACTAAACGCATTCTGGTTAGCCGTGATGTTGTCTTTGTGGAAGATGCTGTTCAGCCATTGCTTTCATGTACTAAGGAGACATCTGTTAGCTCCAAAGACATGTATGATACTTTGATGCCTCTTTTTATAGGTGGACAGTCTAGTGTTGGTCCCAATGAGGCAACTTCTCAGCCTTTGCAGGTTTCATGTAATGATGCAGATCATCCCATTTTTGATGCATATTTACATGATGCACTTGTTGATGAGAGAGCTGATATTGAGGCGGCAAAAATTATGCCAAAATGGATGGTGTAGACTTTGCGTGACAGCAAATTAGATGCACCTTTGTCATATCGTACTCGTTTAGGCTCTCATAGTTCCTCCTTTGCATCAGATTGCTATGCTATGGCTACGTCTAGTCTCTGTGATGAGAATGAGCCTGTTTCCTTTGATGAAGCACAAAATTCAGAAAATTGGATGGCTGCTATGCAATCTGAATATGATGCTATAATGAAGAATGGTACATGGTCTTTATGTGACTTGCCTCCTGGCAAGAAGGCCATTGACACTAAGTGGGTATACAAGCTGAAGCATAAACCTGATGGTATAGTTGATAGGTATAAGGCTAGGCTTGTTGCAAAGGGTTATGCACAAGAAAGAGGCATTGACTTTGATGAGACCTTTGCACCCACATGACGTATGACTACTGTTCGGAGCATTTGTGCACTTGCAGCCCATCATGGTTGGAATGTACATCAGTTGGACATTAAAACAACATTTCTGAATGGTGACTTGCATGAAGAAGTGTATGTTTTTCAGCCCCGTGGCTTTGTGCAGAAAGGGCATGAAAACCAGGTGTGCAGGTTAAAGAAGGCATTATATGGTTTAAAGCAAGCACCACGTGCTTGGTATGAGAAGATACATGCCTATCTGGTTGCACATGGTTTTGAGAGCAGTCCAACTGAAAGCACCTTATATGTTAAGCGTGCTAATGATGTGGCTCTGATCATTGGTGTCTATGTTGATGACATGCTACTCACTGGTCCTATTGAGAAGCATATTGCTGATTTCAAGGCTGATTTGCATGCCTCATTTTAGATGTCTGATTTGGGGCATTTGCGTCACTATTTGGACATTCAGTTTATGCAAGTTGATGGTGGAATGGCTTTGTGTCAAACGAAATATATTGACACATTATTGCATCGTTTTGGCCTTGAAGACTGTAAGCCTATTGCCACTCCTATGGAGACAGGTTTACGATTGAGTCTTCATGGTGCTCGAGATGCATTTGATGCTGTTCTCTATTAGCAAGCTGTTGGATGCTTGATTTACTTATGCATTACTCGACCAGATATCCAGTTTGCTCTCTCACAGATGAGCAAGTTTATGCATTGCCCAGGAGTCACGCATTGGAAGGCGGTTAAGTGCATCTTTTGCTACTTGAGTTGTACTCGGCTACTTGGGTTGTTTTATCCCAAGGGGGGATCACTACCGCCAGATTTGCATGCTTTTTCTGACTCAGATTGGGCTGGTTGCTATGACACTCGTGTGTCCACCAGTGGTTTTTGCTTCATGCTTGGTAGCTCATGTATATCTTGGTTGAGCAAGAAGCAGCCTACTGTGGCCACTTCTAGTTGTGAGGCTAAGTATAGGGAAGCTTTCACAGCGACTGTTGAGTGTGTGTGGCTCAGATGCCTTATGGCTGATTTGGGTGTTGGCCAGTCTTCTGCCACCACCATCTTCACTGACAGTCAGAGTGCATTGGAAGTTGCGAGGAACCCTGTGTTCCATGCTCGCACTAAGCACATTGAGGTGCATTATCACTATGTGAGGGAGAGGTTCTATGCTGTGGAGATCAGCTTGGCATATGTGCCCATGCAGGAGAACATTGCAAACCTTTTCACAAAGGCTCTACCTAGGGAGAAGTTTGAAGCTTTTTGCAAAGCTTTGGGCTTACTTCCTTTTGTGGAGTGATTTCCACATAGCTTGGCACTTCCTTATACATGAGTGCCAGCTCCTTGTTCACCGCATCACTCCCAGGGGGGATTTGTTGATATATTTAGGTAGTGATGTGTGTGAACACACTAGGACCGCCGACGCAATTTTTTCCCTCTTTAGGAGGTTTTTTTCCCCCGGTTTGTATATACACCTATTGCCCTAGTGGGCTACTTATTTTTGTATTTTCTCTAGTAATACATTCAGTATTGTATGTTGTGCTCCAAGCTTCTTCTTCTTCCTTGTGTTGTTCGCGTGCTTCCGCAGACGTCTAACTCCAACACATGTGAGCTCAATTTATGATTAACCTCCATTAAAGTACCTGCAATCTTGCATCTTGAATTTTTCCAACATGTCCTTAATGTACTTTCTTTGAGTGAGCAACAAACCATGATCTTTGTAGACAACTTCCAATCCTAGGAAGCAGGTAAGTGAACCCAAATCACTTATCTTGAATTCTTCTCTCATTTGTTCTTTGATTCTCTTCATGCCATCTATATCATTTCCTGTAAGTATAATATCATCCACATACACACATAAATAGATGACTTCAGAATTACTCCTTTTTATGAATAGTGAGGGATTTGCCTTGCTAGGTTAAAATCCTTTGTCCTGCAAGAATGAGACAAGCTTGTGATTCCAAGCCTCTGGGGCTTGTTTGAGTCCATATAAAGCTTTATTAAGTTTACACACATAATCAGGATATATGTGACTCTCAAAACCAGGTGGTTGTGCCATATATACCTCTTCTATTATCCATTCATTAAGAAATGCATTTTTTACATCCAATTGAAGTATCTTCCAATTCTTGGAAGAGGCAATACTAAGCAAAACCCTAATAGTAGGCACCTTTGCCACAGGAGAGAAGGTCTCCTCATAATCAATTCCCTGAGTTTGTGCAAAGCCTTTTGCCACAAGCCTTGCCTTATACCTGTTAATGGATCCATCTGAGTTCTTCTCAATTTGTAAATCCACCTTGAGCCTATCACTTTCATTGATGGAGACTTGGGAACCAACTCCCAAGTGTTATTCTCCTCAAGAGCTTCAATTTCTTCTTCCATTGCATGCCTCCATTCTGATTTCTTCTTTGCTTCCTCAAATGTTGAATGTTCCTCTTGATTTATGTCCTATGCTAGATAGATTGAATCTTTAGTGACTAGAGAAGTATCAAATCCATACCTTTTTGGTTTTCTTTTCTCCCTCATGGACCTTCTTAGGCCATGATGTGATGATCCTACCTCTTGTCCAAGTTCCTGCACCTTTGCTTTACCTTTAGACTTCCACATTTTGAGTTTTTCATACTGATTTGCTTCATCATCTTCTAAGGTATCCTGCTCTTCAATTTTAGGAGGATTATCCTTACAAGTTTTGGAAAATCTTCTTCAAGATCATAAGGTAGCTTGACCTTTCTACATGAATCTTCATACCAATAACTATTCTCATCAAATACTACATCTCTACTCACTAATAATCCTTTGGTTGTTGGGTTGTATAATCTATAGCCCTTTTGATTGTTGTCGTATCCAATGAATACACACCTTTCTGCTTTGGGATCCATCTTCCCTCTAACCTGTGGACGAACATGATTATAAGCAATACATCCAAAAATCTTACAATGATCCATGCTTGGTCTTCTTCCATTCCAAGCCTCATATGGTGTCATGCCATCAAGTGATTTTGAAGGTAACCCGTTAAACAAATAAGTGGCTGTCGATACAGCCTCGTCCCATAAGTAATTAGGTAAGTGCTTCTCATTTAGCATAGACCTTGCAGCTTCAACAATTGTCCTATTCCTTCTTTCTGCCACTCCATTTTGCTCAGGAGTGTATCTTGTAGTGATCTCTCTTTTGATTCTTCTTTCTTGAAGAAAGGAGTCAAATTCATGGGAGAAGTACTCTTCCCCTCCATTTGACCTTAACCTTTTTAATGTTTTACCTGTTTGATTCTCCACAAGAGCCAAATATCTTTTGATGCATGAAAAGACTTCATCTTTGTGTTTCATAAAATATAATATACTCCATCTACTGCAATCATCAATGAAGGAGACATAATACCTTGATCAAGATATTGAAGCATCCTTGCTACGTCCCCATACATCTATATGAACCAAATCCAAGAGATCTCCATGCATATATCCTTTCTTCATGAATGGTAACCTGTTAGACTTTCCAAATTGACATGCATTACACTTATAAATCATGTGTTGTTTTGATAAGTTAGGGATTTCAAGTACACTTTGGTCTCTACATATCCGCTTTAGTGATCTTTCACCAATATGTGCTAATCTGTTGTGCCATACTTCCAATTTTGTGAGTGTCTAGCTACCATAATTAAAGAGAGCAATGTTTCTAGTGTCTTGTAATTCAAATGTAAACAATCTATCTGTCTTTTCACCTTTTGCAATTCTCCTAAATCCTTGGCCTGGATCCTCAACAAATGCTCCTGCTCTTGTGAACCTGACTTGCAACCCTTTCTCTACTATCTGCCCAACACATCAAATTCTTTGTAATGGTAGGGACATAGAGTACCTTACTGAGTAGGTTGATGTTTCCATTAGGTGCTTTGACATTTCCTATTTTCTCCACAAGGTGTCTTGTATCATCTCCTATTTTGTATCTCATGCTTGTTCCTTGGATCTTCTAAATTTGATAGGAGGGCCACATTTCCTGCCACATGATTAGAACAACCTGAATCTATGTAGAAAACATGTTCATCAGATTTACCTTGTGGCATGGCCATATTCATTATTAGCAATGAGTCCTCTTGATTTGAGTCTTTTGTGTAGTTATTGAAGTCTCTTCTTCCCCTATTGCCTCCTTGATTGTTTGAATGGTTGTAATTATTGTGGTTGCCATGGTAATTGTTGAACCTTCCTCTTGAGTAGTCATAACTTCCTCTATTGTAGCCTCTACCTCTTTGATTCCTGGAGTTCCTAAAGCAATTTTCAGTTGTATGATTAGTTAATCTACAAATAGAGCATGAATTAGAGTCTTGGGATCTCCCCCTTCCTCTTCCTCCTTTGTCTCTACCTCTACCATGTCTTCCTCTACCTGCATAGTTAGCTTGATGTGTACCTGCTTCATCATCCACTTTCTTTCCTCTTCCTTTGCTTTCTTTGGACTTTCCTTTATCAGTATACAAGGCAGAATATTGATTACCTTTGGAGCTTTCTCCATTCTTGATAAGCTTGGCCTCTTGATTAAGTAGTTGTTCTATGAGTGTATTGAAATTTGGTACATGCATATCCATGTATAGATCCATAGTTGTGGTGAATGCTCCCCACTTGTCATCTGCCTTCAAGCCATTGATGACTTGCCTTACAATTTGCTCTTCCTCCATTACCTCTCCAATGTTTCCCATCTGATTTGCTATGTCCTTGAGCTTTGTGACAAAATCAGTCACATTTTTTTTGGGAGCTTTCTTGAGAGTTGTGAAGTCTAGCCATAGTTGATGCTTCCTGGCCTTTGTACTTGAAGAGAAGAAGGCTTCAAGTGCATTCCACACTTCGTGAGATGTTTTACAACTTCCAATGTGAGGCAAGAAAAAAATCGGAGATAGAGTTGAGGAGATAAGACCTTGCAAATGCATCCTTGGAGCACCATGTGCTCAATCTTTCTTGCTTTTCTTGTGTTGGTTGACCTTTGTTCCTAAAACTTGGCATAACTTCATCTCCAACTATATAACCATATAAATTCTTTCCTTGAAGATAAGCTTCCATCCTTAATGACCAAGTTGAGTGGTTATCTCTATCCAATTTGTCAATTGATGAAGGAAATCCATCTGCCATGGTGTCCAACCTTGCTTTGATACCACTGTGAAGAGATGGATTTGAACTTGGAAAAGATGAAGTGGTGTTGCAAAAACTTTGCACTACACCAACCAAATAAAATCCAGGGATATGTAGTGGGCCCTTTTAGCTTGCCAAAGGATGTACTAGACACCCTATGTACCTTGGAAGATCACTAGATAAGTTGGAGTAGATTCAAGAACAAAAACTCGTTATTTATGTTCATACACCTCTCCAGTGTTTTGAACAATTCTCTGACCATAGCAGCAATTGACTTGATTCCTTTTGGGAAACTCTTTTTAACTTAGTACGCTAAAAATAAAGAGTCACTTAATAAAAAATAATTGACTATATAAAGAGAAAAGTGATTAGCAAGTTGTAGCATCATCTCGATGTTCACGAGTTGTAGCAATACTCAGACCTGTGAGGAGAGAAATGTTAATATCTCAAGATTCCAAGGTGCAATGCTTATGAATTTTTGTAGGCCTATACTAGACATTATGCTGATTCTATAAAGCTTTGAAGCATGGAAAATGATGAAGTACACACTAAGAAGAAGCTATGAGAAGATGACTATCCTAATGGAGTGCTGACACAGAAGTAGAGAATGAAACGATATAAACGAGTTCAAATGAACATAGCTCACGATTGAAAGACTCAATTAAAATGAAATTTTATGAGCATGTATAAGAATTAAGGAGAAAACTTTAACAACTTAAATCATTGAAAATGATGCACAAAGCTTAGAGAAATCATCTTTGCAATCTGCCTGAGAAAACTAAGAGATATGGTAGTGAACACTATACTCACAAAAGCATGAAGATATGAACTCAAATGATCATAAAAATGAAAGTATATTGATTTTAAAGTACAATGAACTAATTGATACATATGTGTGCCTTGAAGCCACACTTTGATATGACATAAATGTTGGAGTTAGACGTCTGTAGAAGCACGCGAACAACACAAGGAAGAAGAAGAAGCTTGGAGCACAACACACAATACTGAAATGTATTACTAGAGAAATGTACAAAGATTAGTAGCCCATTAAGGCAATAGGCGTATATACAAGCCGGGGGAAAAAAATCTCCTAAAGAGGGAAAAAAGTGCCCCTGCGGTCCTAGTGTGTTCACACACATCACTACCTAAATATATCAACAAATCCCCCCTGGGAGTGATGCGGTGAACAAGGAGTTGGCATTCATGTATAAGGAAGTGCAAAGCTATGTGGAAATCACTCCACAAAAGAAAGTACGCCCAAAGCTTTGCGGAAAGCTTCAAACTTCTCCCTAGGCAGAGCCTTCATGAAAAGGTCTGCAATGTTCTCCTGCGTGGGCAATGTGCTTAGTGCGAGCATGGAACACAGGGTTCCTCGCAATTGCCAATGCGCTCTGACTGTCAGTGAAGATGGTGGTGGCAGAAGTCTGACCAACACCCATATCAGCCATAAGGCGTCTGAGCCACACACACTCAATAGCCGTTGTGAAAGCTGCCCTATACTCAGCCTCACAACTGGAAGTGGCCATAGTAGGCTGCTTCTTGCTCAACCAAGATATACATGAGCTACCAAGCATGAAGCAAAAGCCACTAGTGGACACATGAGTATCATAGCAACCAACCCAATCAGAGTCAGAAAAAGCATGCAAATCTGGCGGTAGTGATCCCCCCTTGGGATAAAACAACCCAAGTAGCTAAGTACCACTCAAATAGCGAAAGATGCGCTTAACTGCCTGCCAATGCTTGACTCCTAGGCAATGCATAAACCTGCTCATCTGTGAGACAGCAAACTGAATATCTGGTCGAGCAATGCATAAGTAAATCAAGCATCCAACAGCCTACTGATAGAGAACAACATCAAATGCATCTCGAGCATCATGAAGACTCAATGTTAAGCCTGTCTCCATAGGAGTGGCAATAGGCTTACAATCTTCAAGGCCAAAACGCTGCAATAATGTGTCAATATATTTCGTTTGACACAAAGCCATTCCACCATCAACTTGCATAAACTGAATGCCAAAATAGTGATGCAAATGCCTTAAATCAAACATCTCAAATGAGGCATGCAAATTAGCCTTAAAATCAGCAATATGCTTCTCAATAGGACCAATGAGCAGCATGTCGTCAACATAGACAACAATGATCAGAAGCACATCAGTAGCTTGCTTAACATATAAGGTGCTTTCAGTTGGACTATTCTCAAAACCATGTGCAACCAGATAGGCGTGTATTTTCTCATACCAAGCACATGGTGCTTGCTTTAATCCATATAATGCCTTCTTTAACCTGCACACCTGGTTTTCATGCCCTTTCTGCACAAAGCCAAGGGGCTGAAAAACATACAATTCTTCATGCAAGTCACCATTCGGAAATGTTGTTTTAATGTCCAACTAATGTACATTCCAACCATGATGAGCTCCGAGTGCACAGATGCTCCGAACAGTAGTCATGCGGCATGTAGGTGCAAAGGTCTCATCAAAATCAATGCCTCTTTCCTGTGCATAACCCTTTGCAACAAGCCTAGCCTTATACCTGTCAACTGTACCATCCGGTTTACGCTTCAACTTGTATACCCACTTAGTGCCAATGGCCTTCTTTCGAGGAGGCAAGTCACATAAAGACCAAGTACCATTCTTCATTATAGCATCATATTCAGATTGCATAACAGCTATCCAATTTTCTGAATTTTGTGCTTCATCAAACAAAATAGGCTCATTCTCATCACAGAGACTAGATGAAGCCATAGCATAGCAATCTGATGCAAAAGAGGCACTATGAGAGCCTGAACGAGTACGATATGACAGAGGCGCATCTAATTTGCTGTCATGCAAGGTCTGCACCAACCATTTTGGCATAGTTCTTGCCTGCTCAATATCAACTCTCTCATCAATAAGTGCATCATGTACATCTGCATCAAAAATGGAATTATCTGCAGCATCACATGAAACCTGCAAAGGCTGGGAAGTTGCCTCATTAGGACAAGCACTAGACTGTCCACCTGTAAAAAGAGGCAGCAAAGTATCATACATGTCTTTGGAGCTAACAGATGTCTCCTTAGTACATGAAAGCAATGGTTGAATAGCATCTTCCACAAAAACAACATCACGGCTAACCAGAATGCGTTTAGTTTGTGGATGATATAGACGATAGCCTTTACTTTCAGAATTGTACCCAACAAATATACATTTTACTCCTTTATCATCCAATTTTTTGCGATGTTGTTTAGGCACTAATGCGTATGCCAAACAACCAAAAACACACAGATGAGCAACAGATGGATTACGGTCATGCCAAGCCTCATATGGAGTGATAGACTACAGCGCTTTAGTGGGACACCTGTTCAGTACATATGTTGCACACATGACAGCCTCAAGCTAGAAACTATGTGGTAAAGTCTGACTCTTGACCATACACCTTGCCATCTCCATGAGTGACCTGTTCTTTCATTCAACAACTCCATTCTGTTGAGGTGTATACAACACTGTACACTGGTGTTTTATCCCACGTTCAGCCAGAAATGCATTAAAATTAGAAGACATATATTCCCCCCTCAATGAGAACGGAGGGTGCCCATTTTACATGTTGACAGATTTTCGGCCAAAACCAAAAACTGTTTGAAGCATATGAACACTTCGGACTATGCCTGGAAAAATCATCGATGAAATTCACGAAGTAAAGATAATTCCCAAAAGAAGGTGTCTGCATAGGACCACAGACATCACTATGTCCAAGCTTCAATTTCTGAGTAGCCCAAATTGAACCATCTTTTGGAAAGGACGAACGCTGCATTTTGCCCAAAACACAACCTTCACAGACATGTTTTCGAGGTGCCTCAAGTTTGGGCAAAGAGGACACCATTTCAGATTTTTGCAGGCGTAGCAAACTAGCAAAATTCAGATGACCAATGCATGCATGCCAAAGCTTTGCATCTGACATAGCCTGAGAATCATTTACTACACATGCCAAATCATTTACAGATCTTTCATAGTCTATGAGCTTATACAACCCACGACATAAAATGCCAGAAGCAATAATCACATCTCCATTTGACAGATCATGGACTGTACACCTATCATCAACAAATTTCACAACCAAGCCAATCTTGGCTAATGCAGACACTGATAACTGGTTCTTCTTGATCCTTGGCACAAATAAAGCATCTGAGAAAGTGAAAGAACTACCATCAACAGTATTCAAAATGATCTTACCAACTCCCATAACAGGATAAGAGGAGTTGTTGGCACATGTAACAGTACTCCCTATAGGGGAAAGCTCGAGTGAAGAGAAGAAACTGCACTGCGAGGTAATATGTTTGGTCACCCCACTATCAAAATAACAAACATCTGAGTCTACTGCAGACATGCACTGTTCATGAGAAGATGGGTCAAAACTGCAGATAGTAGTAAACGCCCATTCTTCTTCCTGCACAAGATTAGCAGACTCTGTTTTTGATGTAGAGGCCTCTGCAACAACCATTCCAGCCTCTTTCTTCTTTGCCTCTTTAGCAGCCAGTTTTGGACAGTTCTTTATGATTTTCTGATTTCTTCTCATCTTTATCTTCCTTCTTCGAATATGCAGAATTACTAGATTTCTTCTTACTAGCTAAAGTGCTCCATTTTCCTTTGCCCTTATGACTAGCCAGGAAAGCTTGATCTGCAACTCGCATAATGGACTTGTTCTGCCTGGACTGATCTTCCTGCAACATAACAGAGACTAACTCCTCAAATGATAAGGCATTTGGATTGTCTTTCATCATCAACTGAAGAGTAGAAGCAAAACTCTGATATGAATCAGGAAGACCATTTAGAACGGTCTACACAAGTGAGCTATCTGGTATAACCTCATCAGCAGAAATCAACTATTCCTTCAAGTCTTTGATCTTCGTTAGGAAACTATCCATAGAATCACCTTCATTCATGTGCTCACTCTCCAACTGTTTTCGGAGATAAGCAACACGAACCTCATTCCTAGCTTGGTACAATGTGGTAAGTGTATCCCAAGCATCCTTAGCTATTCTGCAAGAGCAAAAGTGAGGAATAATGGCACGTTTGATAGACAAAGCTATCAATGCATGTGCCTGGGCATCTCTGCCATCCCAGTGAATCTGCTCCGTAGTAGGTGCAGAACAGGAATATGCAAAATATCATCATCTTCGACAGCTGCTGCATCAGCTTCAATAGTTGCAATTGTAATAGTTGCAGGTGTGATAGGACATTTTTCGACACCCTGCACAATGTTCCACAGTCCTTTTGCAACCAACACATGTCGCATCATATAAGTCCATAACGGGTAGTTGGTATCATCCAACTTATCCTCAGCAACCAACATACGGAATACATCACTGCTTTCAGCCATGGCTGGTGACTAAAATACCTTGATGCAGAAAATTGACTGTATCTCAAAAAGTTGAATAGAACTGCCCAAACAAATTCTGCTAGACCTGTAGCAGACTTTGAGACGTTTATACTGGCGAACAGAAATTAGTATATACCTTTGGCACAAAAAGATGAAATAGCCTGCATAAGCGCTACGATAGTGCGTTCAGAGGCCGAAACAAGCTCAGATCGCGATTTTGGCACCACATAGCAAAGATGTTTTTATCTCGAAAACACGCTGAGTATGCTCACCATAATTCGTGTGAGTTTGAGACTGCAAAACGGAGGAGTGTCAACGGTGCCCTAGATGAAGTGACGACTTGCTCTGATACCAATTGTTGGAGTTAGACGTCTGCGGAAGCACGCGAACATCACAAGGAAGAAGAAGAAGCTTGGAGCACAACACACAATACTGAAATGTATTACTAGAGAAATGTACAAAGATTAGTAGCCCATTAGGGCAATAGGCGTATATACAAGCCGGGGGAAAAAAACCTCTTAAAGAGGGAAAAAAGTGCCCCAACAGTCCTAGTGTGTTCACACACATCACTACCTAAATATATAAACAATAAAGCTCAGCTCATGGAGGTCTAAAACTGCGACTAAAATGACATGTATTTATAGTGATCTTTGGAGCCAAGATTTGAATTTGAATCTTGCTCACCTAAAACAAATCTCCTATCTTTTTGTGATTGATTGATTCTCCAACCACTTCTATCATGAATTCATGGCTTCTCTTTCCTTTTTTCATCAAGTGCACTCAACCACTTTAGATTCCTTTTACTTTTACATCAAGTAAACACTTCAAAAATTACAAGAGATAGTTCATAAGTGAACTTTACAAAGGCTAGACATTTCCTTCAAGTCTCTAGGTCTTTTGATGACTCAAGCCATCACTTGGACTTGCCATGGACTTCTTCCAACATGAGTGATGCAGTGGACAAGGAGTTTGCACTCATGTATAAGAAAATGCCAAGCTATGTGGAAAAAAATCAATCCACAAAAGGAAGTAAGCCCAAATCTTTGCAAAAAGCTTCAAACTTCTCCCTAGGTAGAACCTTTGTGAAAAGGCTGCAATATTATCTTGTGTGGGCACATACGTGAAATTGATCTCCCCAACATAAAATATCTCCTTGAAATAATGATAGTGCACCTCAATATGTTTTATGCAAGCATGGAAGATAGGCTTCCTTGCAATTGCCAATGTGCTTTGGCTGTTAGTAAAGATGGTGGTGGTAGAAGAGTGACCAATGCCCAAATCATGCAAAAGGTGTATGAGCCACACACACTCAACAATCGTTGTGAAAGCTTCCCTATACTCATTCTCACAACTAGAAGTGGCCACAATAGGCTAGGTCTTGCTCAACCAAGGTATGCATGAGCTAATGAAGCAAAAACCACTAGTTTACACTTGAGTGTCATAGCAACTAGCCCATAGTAAGTTAAAAAAAAGCATTTAAACCTAACAGTAATGATCCCCTTTGGTATAAAACAATCCAAGTAGACAAGTGCCACTCAAGTGGCAAAAGGTGTGCTTAATTGCCTGCCAATTCTTGACACCTGGGCAATGCATAAACTTTCTTATCTAGGAGATAGCAAACTGAATATCAAGCTGAGTTATGCATAATTAAATCAAGCATCCAACAACCTTCTGATAGAGAACAACATCAAATGAACCTCTAACATCACAAAGACTCAACCATAAACTTATTTCCATGGGAGTGGCAATAGTTTTGCAATCTTCAAGGCTAAAACATTGCAATATTATGCCAATATATTGAAAAGATATTCCTCCATCAAATTGCATTTAGTGAATAAAGTGTCGGTCTCTTGTGTGAAAGGACCATTTTTAGGGCACAAGTATATAAGTCAATTTGTGACTCTTTGTAAGTACTTTTTGCCATTGTGAGAATCAAGAGCACAAAAATTCGAATTTGTGTCTTCTCCTCTCTGTATCTTCTTCTTTGTGAGCTTGTATGCTTGTGTATTGCTTGGAAAGAGTGTTAGGAAGTGTTGTCTATCCATGAAAGCTTTTGTTTGTTGTGGTTAAGGTGTGTGTGAAGTGTAGGAAGTGCTAAAGTGTAGGAAGTTTATTCCTACAACTGAGTATTTTGCTCATAACTTAAAGTAGAAGTGTCAAAATTGAGTGAAAATACCGCCATTGGATGCGTCTTCTCGAGAGCTTCGAAATGCATATCCTATTTGCTATATTTGGAGTTCGAAGCTGAGAGAAAAGTTCAATTTACTGTTGGCTGCTGTTCCAAGTATCGTGACACCATGACTGACAGTTGAAGCTTGTTTGGATTAGTCTTTGCCTTGTTTGCACTCTTTGAGTAACTCATTTGCATTGATCGTCATTTGAATGCATGTCTTCATACACTCGGCTAGTTTTTGATACTCATCGGATTGATAATTAAAGCGTGAATCCCCACTATATGCACTTGAGGGGGATTGAGGTATAGTCTCTTTCTCCACAAGTCCCTAAGTTGGTTCTTAGGTACACACGTTTTTTGGCACTGTTGCCGGGGAGTGTCAAATCAAACCGAGGCATTCGTGTGATGGTAAGTAGCTTTTTGCATTGAAGTGAGAGGAGGAGGAGTGATTTTCTCTTCTTTGGTAAGTCACTTTCACTCGCACTTACTACTTCTCACTCTTGAAGTGTGTGTAGTGAGTTATTAGTCTAGGGAAGTAATTAGAGTAGCTTTCAGCCCTTGTCTTGTTGTTCTTCTTTTTTAGTGAGTAGGAAAATTCAAAAGTATAAAAGCTAAAAATGCCATTTTATAAGTCACTTGTCTCTTAAACAAGTATCGTGAGAGGTGCTGTCGAGTATCGTGGGCTAGATCCGAGCTTGTGGAGCTACGCAAAGCTAGTTAGAGTTGTTAGAGAGTTGAGAGAGAGTACCTATGGTAAGCACATATATCATTCTCTCATCCTTGTCACATAAATTAAGCATTTCAGAAAAAACGATCTGCGTGAAGTATCGTGAAGGCCATACGGGGGTAGAGAGGAAGTATTTTTCTGATTCAGGCTAAGAGGGGAGTGTAAATGTACTCTGAGAACATGTGTATGAACCCAAAATCAAAAAACACATTGACAAAAAACTAAAAAGTGTCAAGTATCGTGTTCTCCCGCAGTCGAGTATCGCAATACCTGACAAGTATCGTGATCTCCTGTGGTTGAGTATCGCGATACTTCACAAGTATCGAGTGTCGCGTTTGCTCAAGTATTGAGTATCGTGTTTTCCTCGATCGCGATACTTCACAAGTATCGTGTATCGTGCTATCTCAAGTATCGTGTGATCAAGTATCGCATATCAAGTATCGTGTTTGCTCAAGTATCGAGTATCACGTTTGCTCAAGTATCGAGTATCGCGTTTGCTCAAGTATCGAGTATCGTGTATTGTGCTATATCAAGTATCGTGTGATCAAGTATTGTGTATCGAGTATCGTGTTTCCTTTGTATCGAGTATCGCGTTTGCTCAACTATCGTGTATCGTGTTCATCCAAGTATCGAGTATCGTCATATTGAGGTATCGTGTATCATTTTGGGCAGATATCGTGTATCGTTTAGTTCAAGGATCGAGTATCGTGTTCTTTTTGGGTCAAGTATCATGAATTGAGACTTCATAATCAGTCCTTTCCCAGCCAAAATTTTTCTAGAATTCTGACCTTCAGTGAAGAACTCTAGAAGTTGGAGGTGGGCAAGGTTAACTAGAACTTTAAAGTGAATGAAATTTAGGTCCGGGAGAACCTTAGGAAGTCGAAGAAGTGTGATCTCTTCTGTAGGAAGTGTAGCCGAACCAAGTAGCCGTTCACATTATTCTGAAACTTCTAGTGAGTCAGAAAGAAATTCCTATGGCTTCAGAGGATATGCAAAACACTGTACCAATGATTGGCATGATGTCAATTATTGAGGGAGAATATCGGACATCTTTAGAATATGTGACAACCAATCAACATGAGATTCCCATATACCTAGATGGACTAAACCGATCAGTGGCCAGACTGAAGAAAGCTTCAGATGCTTACATAGTGCCTAGGCTAGTAGTTAAGTATTCAGGAGGATTTTATATGGATAAAAGAGATATCCAGTATGTTGTTACAGAACATCCGCAAAACATCAATGAACTTGGGGAAGAAAACACTGCTCATAGCCTTAATGAAGACGGGAATGAAGTGCAAGTGACCACACCTAGAGGGAGATCTACTGTTGTTAAGGTTTGGAGAGGAGACCTGATTCCCCAAGATGACTCCTTAATGGATGTGTATTTGATCAATGGAATGGAGAATCTCCTTAGAGCCCACTCTTCATTATGGGAAGCAGCCCCTAACCCCGCGATTGTCTATGAGTTACAAGATCCTGACTTCCCCACCATCATCACATATTTGGACAAAAACCAGAGGAGATACTGGCCGCTAACAGATTCAGAGAGAGTCGGGTTGAAATATCAGAACATTCCAGTGTTTCCCCCGAGGGATCAAGCCACCACTTCACAAAACCCACATGGAACCTCTCACAATAATTCATTTCAACAGTCAGGACAAACACAACAAACTCAAATCCCGGTTAGACCACATGTGCAGTTTTCCATGCCTGCAAATAACCCTAATTATCGGCCTCAACCACCTGTGGATCCAAGAAATGGAATTCCTGCCCCAGTTAGACCACCTGTAGCAAGAGGACTTGGTATACCCATTGGAAGACCAGTTTTCCCTGTGATGCCTAGACCGCCTGAAGGAGGAAAAAGATTAAGGCCAATTCAAGTGGCCAAATGCATGAGAAATCACTATGACGGCTCTAGTGAACCTTACAATCATATAGCTGAATTTACAAGTAATCAGAGCAGAACAAGTACAAGATTTTTTGATCCATTATGAGTCTTTTGGTCTAACTTTGACAGACACAGCTTTAGCTTGGTTCCAACCATTAGATCCAAATAATTTTCAAAATATGGAACAAGTCTATCAAGAAATGATTGAGGAATTCACTAAGTCTGGAATTAAAAACAACTCGTCATCATTAATCCATAGCTTTAAGCAAGCTCCTACAGAATCAGTGAGATTGGCAGCAAGAAGATTCAAGCAGTATGTGGATAGGTGCCCAGTGGAAGAGAGACCCACCCAAAACAAAATGGTTTCATTATTTTTGGAAGGATTATTGAATGGATCATTAAGATCTCTGGTGTATGTGAAGAGAGTTCAAACCTTGCAAGAATGCATGAAAGAATGTATTGACCTAGAGGACAATCTAGCGGAGGATCTGAAAATACCTCAAGGTAGTATGAAGAGTGAAGATTCACCAAGCAGCACATCGAACCCTAAGAACAATGTTGAGGAAATAGCCGACCTAGTAGCAAAGAAGCTGAATGTCCAAGGACAAAGGAACTACCCCAACAACCCAATGAGAGTGCCCATGCTTAGAAGATGTATGCATTGTGGAGGTGATCATCCCTCTCATTTGTGCACTCAGAGAGATCTAGGAGGAGAAGCCTTCAGATAGCCCACTTATCAAAAACATGCACCTGTACCATGACCATATGCTTATCAAAGTTACAATCAACCACAACCGGTGTTAGGACAACAACCACCCCACCCTCAGAATGTTGTCCCAGTGAAAATAGCTCAACTTTAAGAAAACTTAGAGAAAGCAATAGTCCCAGCCACACCATTGACTAGTAATGAATCATATGATTCATCCTATGACCATAGCCAAGGAAACTATACCACTTATGAGAGCTCTATGATAGAATATGGACAAACGTACAAACCATATGCCTATGGCATGGAAGTTCTAGATAGTTCCTATGGATATGAGCAGGATTATGTGTCATTGATGTACACAGCCCCTAGGGCATCCATACCCCCCCGACCTACGAACAGACCGCCTGTACCTAGAGGACCATGTTATAGATGCGGAGGTGATCATTATATCAGAGAATGTACACTACCAAACCCACCACCACCACAACAAGTCTGGGAAGGGTATTGTAGTGAGTGTGGTAAAGAACACCTTTTCAGAGATTGTCCCAAGAACCCCAACAAAATTAACTCTAATGTGCAGATTAATGTGATAGAAGTGATAGAATCATCAGGAAGCGACAAGGACTATACTGTACCATTGAAAGCTATAACTAGAGCCAAAGCGAGAGAAACCCCAGACAAAACTGAGGAGAATGATCAAGGTGTCAGAAAAATGAACATACCTACACCTCAAGTAGTTGAAGACTCGGAAGAGCCTGAGAGAAGTTTTGTAAGCAAACGAACACAAAGATGGAAGAACCGTACAGACAGGATAAAGGAAAAGAAATTGTTACAAAAGAAGGAAATTGAGAAGAGAGAACAAAATCTAAAAGAGAAACAAGAAGAGGAAAGGAGAAAATCGGAAGGGAAAGTCAAAAAAAGAAGAGGTAGGACCAGTTTTAGCAGATCCCATGCCTGAAGAATTAGCCACGTGGATTCAGGCGTACAAAGCACGAATAAGAGCAGGACCTACCATTGAACAACATGAAAGAGAATATCCTAGAGGTGACCTAGAGAAATAAAGGTTGGAGATATGCAAAAAATTAATTGAAGTGGCTCAACAGACCCTAGAAAAACCTGTTGTTCAATTACCCAACTCACGAATTCCCGAAAAAGAATTCCAAGAGTGTGTCATCCTTAATGACCCTGAGAAAACCAAAGAAGGTGAGATACACAATGAAAATCACTGTGAGAATAAAAGGGAAGGATCCATTATTCCCGAAGTAGAAGGGGAGTGGCCTAAAGACTTGTGGGCAAGAGTCCAAGAAGACCGATGCAAAAAAGTGGAAGGAATAGAACCACCCTTTGAGGAGCTAGAAGCAGAAGGTGAAATTGAAGACTCCATACCTGAACTGAATTCAGAAGCAATAATACCAATTGATCCAAGTGACAAAGAAAATGACAGTGTAAAGGTTTTGCCAAATTATACAGGAGAGTACGAACATAATTCGGAATTAACATATCGCTAAGGTGTGCTCGAACTCAACTCCACAAGTGGTAAAAACTACCCATTCCAATAATCCCAAGGGTCTTTCAGTGTGTCCATCTGCCATTTGTATCTTCATGCGTGTTGGTCTTAAAGCTGGTTTTCCCCATTTCTCCCAGATATCTTTAGTAGCAATTCCTACTCCAACTCCATAATCTAAGATGGCTTTAGTGGTGTAACCCCTATAGGTAATTAGAAGGCAAGTGTTTCGTTCATCTCCCTCACTGAAATCTCCTACCTTATCGACTGGGATTTTTACTGTGTTTACTTCATCAAACATCTCCTTCTCGTCCACCTTGATTTCCAATTGGCTAGTTAGTTTCTCCTTCAAATGTGGTTTGATCCTTAACAGTTCTTCTAACGTCAGGGTACAAGGGATTTTTACCTTTTTAAGGTGTTGTATGATATCCGATGTGTTGACTGATGGGTTCGGTTCTTTTTTCCTTATCGAGGGGGAAAAGACGCCGTATACCTACAGCATGAAGGAACCACCACAAGAATAAATGTCCACACATATACCTATCAAGATGTTCCCCCCTTACAATGGAATCAGATTCATAAGGAGGAAGATAATCAGTCAATTCATAGTATAGGTTCAAGCGACCAATCGTGGATGAATGAAGACACTCATCTATGGATATGCCAAACTACAAAAAAAGAAGAGGATAGGAGGAAAGGATGGCAGCAAAGGCAAGGAGTTGCTAGATCAGTACAAGATCCAGCCTATATGCCTCAAATATTCCTAGATGAAGAATTTGAGCCTCATGGTTAGATGGAGATTTTAGCCACTCTCGATGTGTGTGTAAACGAAGAAGTGATAACCATGAATGAATGCATTGACGAGGAAGGATATGACGTTAGTCTATACGTGGTAGTTCTTCAAGAGGCTGAAGAAGGGAAAGTGATAGAAAAAGAATGGAAAGAGGATTACGAGAGCATTGAAATGGAACAAGAGCAAATGGAAATAGAAAGTGGAAATCAAGAAGTAAGTGTCATAATTAATGAAATAAATCAAGAACCAACACAGGAAGAGGAGCTTGGATTAGAAAAAGCAAAAAATGATGAAGAAAACAAGCCTCAAGACCAATTTGAAGTGCCCGCCCACTTCAAAAAATATGAAGTAGAAGAGAGAAGAATTGCTATTCAAATGCCAAAACGAGAAGCACATCCAGGAATAGCATATGACAATAAAGAACAGACCAAGAAAATAGTAGTAACCCTAGAGAAGGAGAAGAACGATGTACTCTTATAGGACAGGATGTCTCAATGGAGGAAGAACAAGAGTTAATACGCCTCATAAGGGAATACAGGGATGTCTTTGCTTGGACTTATAAGGATTTGAAAGGAGTAGATCCATCTATATGCGCACATAGAATTCCTATGACATCTGAAGCTAAACCTTCCAAACAAAGACCATACACATATAACGATGTTTACTCGGCGAAGATTAAAGAAGAGATAGATAAGTTGTTAGAAGTTGGGTTCATATATGAGATCGAACACACGGAATGGGTGTCGCCTTTGGTGGTTGTAGCGAAAAAGAATGGTAAGTTAAGAGTATGCATAAATCTGAAAAAAGTAAATGCCGCTACCATAAGGGATAGTTACCCATTACCCATCACAAATCATCTTTTGGAAAGAGTGGCAGGGAAGGAAGTTTATAGTTTTTTGGAAGGCTTTTCAGGCTATAATCAGGTAGCCATTGCTCCTGAGGACCAACATAAAACAGCCTTTGCAACTGAATGGGGAGTATACGCCTTTAGGGTTATGCCTTTCGGCCTAACCAATGCCCCAACCACTTTCCAAAGATTGATGTCCCATGTATTCAAGGAGTTCCTGAGAAAGAGTATGGAGGTATACGTGGATGATTTATGCACTTATTCAGCTATACGATCAGAGCATATCCCTGAACTAGGAAAGATCTTTGCCAAATGTCGACAATATAGGGTATGCCTCAACCTAGAAAAATGTGTCTTCATGGTTCGACAAGGAAAAATATTAGGACATATTGTCTCTAAAAACGGAATTTCAACTGATGAAGACAAAATCAAAGTGATTCTGGATTTGCCAAGACCAAAGACTGCTAAAGAAGTGCAAGCATTTATGGGACATTGCGGATACTACCGAAGATTTATACACATGTATGCCATAATTGCTAGACCTCTTTATGCACTATTGTCTCAATTTAATTGGACTGAAGAATGTGAAAAGGCCTTTAATGAGTTAAAGAGTCGATTGAGTTCAGCCCCAATCCTTCGAGTACCTAATTGGAACAAACCATTTCATATTCACGTGGATGCTTCCAAGTTTGCCATTGGTCGCATCTTAGCTCAACCCGCAGATGCAGGAAAGTTAGATCACCCTATAGCCTATGCCAGTAGACAATTGAATCAAGCAGAACGCAATTATACCACGACTGAAAGAGAAGGCCTAGGAATGGTGTATGCAGTAAAGAAGTTTCGACACTACTTATTGGCAAACAAATTCAAATTCTTCATTGATCATCAAGCCCTACTGTACTTAGTCAATAAGCCTTGTAATATAGGATGACTAGTACGATGGTTTCTATTGTTGATGGAATTTGATTTTGAGGTAGTAGTCAAGAAAGGAAATACCCACATAAGAGCGGATCACCTATCAAGAATGACACATGGAGAACCACCCATAGGAGGACCGGATGATCTGCCAGACACATACCTGTTTAACCTTGAAGTTTTTCCCCAATGGGCAGAAAAGTTGATCCCTATACTCACGCATGGACCTAAAGATGGAATCACACCAAACCAAACTCAAGACCTATGGAAAACTAAAAACCTTCATATCATTGCTGGAAGTTTGTATCACCAAGACTCAAATGGATTACTCATGAGATGCGTAGAAGAAGAGGAACAGGAAATGTGGCTTCAAAAAGCACACGTAAATCAATGGAAAACTCATCTAAATGCGAACGGAACATGGCAAACATTAAGGAGATTGGGCATATATTGGCCAACCATGCAGAGGGATGTGCATAACTATGTATCAGCCTGCCCAACCTGTCAAGAACGGAATCGAGAAGAGAACTCCACTCTATGCTACTCCACTGTAGCACCAAGATGGAGCATGCCTCTGGTGAAGTTCTTAAAGACCCAAGAGTACCCAGAAGGAGCCACTTTAGCAAGAAAACGAGCACTTGTAGAACAAAGCAAGGACTATGCTCTTATAGGAAAACAATTCTTTAAACGAGGAAGAGATAATCATTTGCGAATGTGCATTCATGAAGACGAGTATCTTGCTGTTTTAGAGATGGCACATACAGGAGCTACAGGAGGACATTTCTCTGCAGATAAAATAGGAAAAACGATTCTTTTTGCAGGAATGTGGTGGCCAACTTTACATCAGGATGCAGCCACATATGTTCAACGATGTGATACATGTCAACGAACAAAATATCCAATTAGAAGGGATGAAATGCCTGTAAAACCCATGATGAGTGCCAGAGCTTTTACTAAATGGGGAATAGACTTCATAGGACCTATTAGCCCCCCAGCTAAAGGATCCCATGCCGAATATATAATTGTAGCCACTGACTATCTGACCAAATGGGTTGAAGCCAAAGCAACCAAGAAAAACGATGCAAGGACTACGGCCAAGTTTCTCTTCGAGAATGTTTTCACTAGATTTGGACTACCGATAGAAATTGTGAGTGATAGAGGCACACACTTTGTGAATGAAGTTATAGAAGCCTTACTGAATGAATTCTTGGTAATTCATAAGAAATCAGCCCCTTATCACCCACAAGCCAATGGACAAGCCGAAAGTTCAAATAAAATCTTGTGCACAGTTCTCACTAAAATTGTGAACAATGGTAGATCTGATTGGGATAAACAATTACATCATGCTTTATGGGCATTCACAGTAGCTTACAAGACCACCATAGGCACTAATCCTTTTAAATTAGTGTATGGACAAAATGCTATTTTGCCAATTGATTTCTTAATACCCACTCTTAGAGTAGCAACAACTTATGAGTGGGATGGACATGAACTCTCAGCTCAATTGGATCAAATAGAGAAGTTACATGAAACTAGGTTACAAGTTGTAGCTGGGATTTATGCTGCTAAAAGGCGATAGAAGGCATATTTTGATGCTCATATTAAAGATAAAAATATGAAGGAAGGAGATTTAGTTTTGGTATATACCTTGAAACAACACGCTAAGAAATTGCAGAAAAGAGGATATGGCCCATTAATCATTAATCGCATATCCACCAGCGGAGCCATTAGCTTAGCAACTCTAGATGGAGATGTATTACCAAATTATATCAGTGGATGTCGAGTGAAGAAATATTTAGAGCCATTGACTGAAGAAACAATGTCACGACTGATAACGGGTAAAAATAGACGTCTAGAGGAAGAAAGAATACGAGAGGAAGCCAGACAAGAAGCACTAGAGCGGATTAGGAAACGGAAAGAGTGGATGAGAGAGAGAGAGATGAGAGACATTGCCTAGGAGAGGAACTCATCCCAATGGCTAATTTTAGAGCCACTGAAAACCTAGGTCAACAAAGGACACAACCATATTTGAATTTGGGAGCCGAAAAAACGGAGTACCACTTAGTGGATGCTCTCATTGACACAGGAGCCGCCATAAGCTGCATCAAATTTTCATTGACTCAGCAACTCAAGGAAGAATTACGTCCATCAAAGGCACATCTGATAGGAATAGGAGGAAAGATCACCAAGTGTATAGGAGAGATTACCTTACCTCTACACTTAGGAAACAACACAATGGAACAAAAACTCTTAGTATGTCGTGACCAGGACTTATTGGAAGAGCTTGTGTTAGGTCAAGACTGGATATAAAAATATGAAGTAACTATTCAATTGGCCTTAGGATACATCTCAACCAAGATAGGACATCGCGAAGTATTCAGCATGCTAGACGAACGACCAATCAAAGACGAAAGTATAGAGCCAAAAACTCACTCAAATGAACAAAGTGATGCATGTATGTTCACTAGCACTATGAAAATCCCTTCATCAAGTACTTCATGTGAGGACACACCGAATCCTGCTTGCGTACCATCTTCTAATCTAGCAAGTCACAAGAGTGTCATTCTATCTGAAAATAGCCTTAGCGAAGAACCATGCACAAGAGAGACTAGTTCTCCGAGTAATCCCAAGTTTGCACCTATTAGAATATACCCCATTCCTTACACTCGACAAGCTTGGATAAGGAAGGACCAAATGGCTGCATATCTTCAACACAAGAACTACTTGCTACAGCAGAAGAACCCACATAACCAATATGAAAACCGCTCTGGATATTCAGTTACAGAAAGAATTGCTAAAGTATGGATTCCGAAGAAGGTGATAGCCGCCTAATCGGACCGCACACAAATATGGATTCCCAAGTCATGTACTCAAAGGACAATCATTAAAAAGGAAGAACCAATGAAGAAGGAAAATCAGTATGATCTAAAGGCAAAGCGACAGAAGCTAAACTGCTACAGGATAGAGCTGGAGTCTACATACAATTCACATGTCATTCCAAGATTCAAAAAGCAGACAAAGTAGAAGCACCAAATGAGAAGCATCACAATCACCAGGAAGGTTGGGAACACGATTTCTCCCAACAGAATAAAGCAGATCTGGATGCCGAAAGACAAAGCAAGCTGTATACATCTACCAAATAATTTGAGTTGCACGCATTTGGAGTAACCAGAATCCAAAGTATGCATGATAGGGCCACATTACAAGGCCAAGCATTCGGCACGCTATTCTTCTATTTCAGGATAGTGAAGCACATTTTCCTCTTGGGAAATAGGAGAGCACTTGTACATAATTTTAAAAGAAAAAGAAAAACTAAAAAAATTAATAACTGCTTCGGCTATGAACTAACTTTTCTGTTTTTCTTTCAGACAAAAACATAAAAATATCTAAAAGTATGAAAAATCCCAGGTATTACCTTTCTCACACCCACGGGGAAGGGACGACACCATTCACTCGGAGCAATGTCAATCTTATGAAGGACAAATGAAGGAGGATTTCTGATACTATCTTGCCACTAATTCATACTCTATATTGAGTGCAGATGGCATCTACTAACTCCGAAGAGATGCAAGTGGAAGAGATCTAGCTTCTTCCCTTGGAATCCATAACAAAAGCAAGAGGCCATTGGTTTCTGGATGACCAACCGGTGTCGGACCTCATTTTCATGGCTACCATCAAGATTATGGACAGGGATCACTACTTCCCAATTATGTCCCAAGACTTTAAGACCATCATACAAGGATTACCACGCATGATGGATGTCTGGACACAAGCAGGAATAGATGCATTTCTCAGAATACCAATATATTTGCCAGATTTCCAGAGGTGTACGCAAGTGATGAATACACTTCAGCCTACAGCGAATAAGATATCAATTCCTGAGGCACGAGTACTGGATAAAGTTGGTGCCTGGAAGACAATTCAGTTCACTCATGAGCTGATTAACAAGGCTTTCGGATGGAATCAAGAAGGGCTCACTAATGTCAAGGAGGAATGTCATGATCCAAAAAAGAGATCCTTTTTGGACATCAATAGAACTGATATTGAAGAGGCTGTTCGCTTAGTGCACTAGCACTTTTGTTTTCCAAGCATGCATAGATATACAACACCTCAAAAGATCGTGGTGCAACTGCTTTCACATGCTATGAGGCAAGTCGGTAATAAAGTAAATATGACTCCATATGTTCAAGAACGTCTATTTGAAGCCAAGAAGAAGTGGGGTCAGAAAAAGTTTCTCAATGGCAGTTCATTTTGACCTTACTTATCTATGAGGCACTTGATATGAAAAACTGCTTGCGTGAGATGCCAACCTCAGAAGGGCTAGCCAAATATGCCAAGTCAGCGACGGTCCCTAAAAAAAGGAAAACAGCCATACCGGTTGAGGAAGTGGGAACCAGTTCACAGAAACCCATGAGGAGTACAAAGCATCTTAGAGAGGAAAAAGCCCAGGTTACACCTTAATCAAAGAGGACACACACATTGCCAAAGATTCCTGGGACCCAACAACCAATTACGAAAAGAGATCTCTCTGTTGCCCTAGAAGAAACATATCAGTACATGCAAGGGCAAGTAACTCTAAATGTTCAAGGTCACCATTACAGACAAGCGAGCTAGGAAAAGAAACAGAAGGATAAAGAAACTCGTCAAGTACCTTCCAGATACAAAGAAATAGGATTGGAGGAATCAAGCTCTAATGAAGAATCAAGCTGTGAGAAGGACACCCTGGATACAGATATGCAAACAGAAACACACAATGAAGATTGGACAGAGATCAATCCAGTTGAAGTCACGCCAGACAATGAACAGAAACAAGCAAAGAACATAGAAGAACATAGATCAGTATCAAGGAAGCTCCAATAACTAATAAAGATGTTGTGCCCCCTATCAAACAAGAAATACAAACTCCAATAGACCAGGAATCGGGCCGATAATCAAGTAAGGAGCCCGTTGTGATTGAGGTACTGGATGATACACCTCAAAGCAAGATGGACCACATGGAGGCTGAGCCAAGGATACAACTCCACATTAGGCAGCCCCATGACACTACATTACACGTGGCACAAGGAAAAGATGTGACAACAAGAGCAGAACTGAGTATTCCTAAATCATGGTTAAATGTGGATGTTACACAATTAAAATCTGTGGTCAAGCAGATGATACAAACGGCCATGGATACACAACAACAGATGATGGATACAGATGCAGACTATGACAAAGCCATGAGGGAAAAGAATTAGTTTCAAATTATGAGCGAACAACTATCTGCACAACTCATCCAGGCCCAGAAAGAAATTGCAACCAAAGAAACGGAGTTGCACGCAGTCAAAACACAATGTGATACATTGATGAACCAGCATCACCAACTCTAGGCACAGCTGACAAACCTACAAAGATTACATGAAGCTAGTGAGGCCGACAAAGAGAGAATGAAAACTAGAAGAAACTTAATGGAAACACAACTAAAGGTGTATATGGAGGAAAATGACAATTTACGAAATAGAAACAAAGAATTAATGAAGTCATTGCTATATGATCAAACCATCGAAAAACAAGAAACAACAGATATTGATCAGAAAGAGTTAAAAGATCAGATTGCAAAATATGCAGATATGTTGAAACAAGAGCAAGCATTAAGAGAAGAATGGACTCTAAAGTATGCCTCAGAAACCACTGAGCTTCGAAACAGTTGAACACGGCTAACGCGAGACTGGCAGCAAGCTACAGTGAAAATATGGATCACGTAGCAGAAATTGGCAATGAACTGCTTGCAGCAAAAGAAGCACTCAGAGCAGCCATGCAAGAAAATAAAGAGAAGACTGAACGTATAGCACAATTAGAGACCCAAGCAAAAGAGAAAGCACTAATCGGGACACCAGTAGAGCCGACAAAAGAAAATCCTACTGACGAGGTAGAGGTACGTCCTCTATCTCCCTTGATTTATAATTCTCCAATAAAAGAGCAGATGGAGGAACCACATGATGATCATCCAATGCCATATACTGTAGAAATAAGTCAGAAGGAACGGGCACTATTGGTGTCCCAGTTGACAGAAAATTTTGAAGATGAAGTCATCAAAGTCATGAAAGAAGCAAAGATTGAAGGTAAAGACTTAGAGAAGATCATGAAGCCTTTCAACATTCCGTATGGACTGATGAAAGAGAAAACAAGACAATACATCAAAAAGATCACACAGAAACATCCAGATGAGGCACTTCAAAAATGACACGTTCAATTATACGCAAGAACAATTTGAAGCAGCACAGCCTGTTGGAGAAGAAAATTTTTGGAGAAACATCCTACATTACGGGTGCACTAGCAAGCGGCACCATATTTATTACAGGTAAATCCTTCTTTTTGTCCAACACCACGGTGCAGAGAAGCACGAGAATTTTTGGAAATGCAAAAGAGTGGTGCTATCAATAAACAGTGGTTAAACTATCCACTACTTCCAAGTCCACCGCATAACTATCTACCAACAGAGGATTATATGGTAAAGAACATCGAATTTTGGTTGCACAGTCATGCAACAGTACCAGATTTAACTATCAAAATGACAAATAAAATACTCAGTATGATACTTACAATATTGAAGGTCTTCAAACATGTGGCATATACATTTTTGAACATCATTGGTATTAATCAGGGAACAGACATTCTTGTTTTTGATTTGTCTATTATGACTAGCCGCCCTACCATAATGGCTTATTATTCAAGACTCATGTTTTTGCCAAGTACATATATGTAGACCTTCGAAGAAGCCTTCTTCACGGGATTTTTTGGAATCGATTCAAAAATCTTTTTAAAGATGTCATCCAACTTGAATGCCAGATTAGTGGCATATGAATTGAGCTTCTTCGCCGACCACAGACAACCACCTAATGATGGCGTAAAAGCTGAATAGTGGAAACAGCTAATGATACGTGAAGCCAATTTGGTTAATGAAACAGAGCAAAAAGTGTATAGAACATACTCCCGTCGACTCTCAAAGCCTGTCGGGGATGACAGAGTTCAAGAGGGGGGTAGTGTTGAGGCAGAATCAAGCAAAAAGAAGAAAAGAAGAAGACAATGAAAGAAGCTTCACTGAAAAGATCATATCTGAAGATACATCTCTGCAAGAAGCCCCGCAAGGGCGCAACACCCATCTCTGCACATAGCCCCGCAGGGGCACATATCAAGGAAAAGGCATGTAGGTGAAAAGAGGAACCAGGGCTAGGAAGGTATCCATGAAGATGTGCAAGAAGATAATTGGCAGATACTAATCCTTCCGCTGACAGCGTGCGGTGAAAAGAAAGTAAACAGGCTCAAAACAATACCACAGGGTCACATGTGTGCAACAAGGACAAATCAGAGGACCACAAGCAAGACAAAGGTCACTGGTGGCGTGCGTGGCAACCCAACTGAATATAGCAACCTAGATATGTGATATACGGAATACCAAGGGGCAAAACAGAAGCAAAGGACATACCTCGGATAAGATAACCAATTGTCTGACAGTCCTTGTTTTCGCTTCGACCACTAGGTGCGTGTATTCAGGCCTCTTAAACAAACTGAAGACAAGAAGTAAAGCCTGTCAAGGGACGACAGAGACAAAGAGGGGGACAGTGTTGCAGAGCAAAGAGAGCACAAAAGCAGAGAAAAAGAAGGGCCCCAAAATTTTTCCGATTTGGACACCTTATTTTTGTATTATAACCATTCTTGTAATATATTTTCCGTTGTAAAGGCACTAGAGGAGTCCTCTAGATGCATCCCCACTGAAGATTAGTAGCTTATCCATGTAATTAGTAGGAAATTAGCCTTTTAGCGAATAAACTACCGGTCTCTTGTGTGAAAGGACCATTTTTAGGGCACAAGTATATAAGTCAATTTGTGACTCTTTGTAAGTACTTTTTGCCATTGTGAGAATCAAGAGCACAAAAATTCGAATTTGTGTCTTCTCCTCTCTGTATCTTCTTCTTTGTGAGCTTGTATGCTTGTGTATTGCTTGGAAAGAGTGTTAGGCAGTGTTGTCTATCCATGAAAGCTTTTGTTTGCTGTGGTTAAGGTGTGTGTGAAGTGTAGGAAGTGCTGAAGTGTAGGAAGTTTATTCCCAAAACTCAGTATTTTGCTCATAACTTGAAGTAGGAGTGTCAGAATTGAGTGAAAATACTGCCATTGGATGCGTCTTCTCGAGAGCTTCGAAACGCACATACTATTTCCTATATTTGGAGTTCGGAGATGAGAGAAAAGCTCAATTTATTGTTGGCTGTTGTTCCAAGTATCGTGACACCATGACTGACAGTTGAAGCTTGTTTGGATTAGTCTTTGCCTTGTTTGCACTCTTTGAGTAACTCATTTGCATTGATCATCATTTGAATGCATGTCTTCATACACTCGGCTAGGTTTTGATACTCATCGGATTGATAATTAAAGCGTGAATCCTCACTATATGCACTTGAGGGGGATTGAGGTATAGTCTCTTTCTCCACAAGTCCCTAAGTTAGTTCTTAGGTACACAATGAGCTTCAAGTGCAAAAATGCTATGAAGAGTGGTCATTCAACATGTGGGAGCAAAGGTCTCATAAAAAACAATGCCTCTCTCTTGAGCATAACCTTTAGCAACAAGCCTAGCCTTATACCTATCAATTGTTCCATCAAGCTTATGTTTCAACTTGTATACCCATTTAGTGCCAACAACCTTTTTGCCTCAATGAAAATCACATAAAGACCAAGTATCATTCTTCATAATAGCATCATATTTTCATTTCATAGGAGCCATCCAATTTAATGAATTATGTGCTTCATCAAAAGAAATAGGCTCATTCTCATCACAAAGACTAGAGACATCCATTGCATAACAATATGATGCAAAGGAAGAATGATGAGAGCCTAAATGAGTATGATATGTCAAAGATGCATCTAATTTTCTATCTCTCGAAGTCTGCACCAACCCTTTGGCCATAATTTTTTCCTCTTCTATGTCACCCCTCTCAACAATAAGTACATCAAGTAAATTTGCATCAGAAATGGATTGATCTTCATCATCATTTTGAACTTGTAAAGGCTAAGGAATTGCCTCATTTGGACTAGCACTTGATTATCCACATGTAAAAAGAAGCAACAAAGTGTTGTAAACATCTTTCGAGCTAAGTGATGTCTCCTTGGTATGTGAAACTAAGGGATGAATTGAATCTTCCACAAAAACAACATCACAACTAAGCCGAATGCATTTAGTCTATGGGTGATAAAAATGATAACTTTTGTTTTTAGAATTGTACCCAATAAAAATACATTTTATTGCTTTATCATCCAATTTTGTGTTTTGTTGTTCAGGCACTAATGCATCTGCCAAACAACCAAACACATGTAGACGAGACACATATGGATTGCCACCATGCCAAGCCTCATATGGAGTGATCAATTGCAGTGCTTTTGTGGGACACCTATTAAGTACATATGTTGCATACATAACACCCTCAAGCCAAAAGTTATGTGATAAAGCTTGAATTTTGACCATACACATCTCCATTTCTGTGAGAGACGTTTTCTTTATTTCAGCAACTCCATCTTGTTGAGGTGTAAGTGACACCATAGACTGATGTTTTATCCCACATTTAGCCAGAAATGCATTTAAATAAGAAGACATGTATTTCTACCTTCAATCAGAATGGAGGGGCCTTATTTAAATGTTCAAATATTTTTAGCCATAACCAAGAACTATTTAAAGCACATAAACACTTTGGACTTTTTGTTCAATAGATACACCCATGCATGCTTAGAAATTTCATCAATAAAAGTCAGAAACATCACTATGAACATATTGCAATTTAAGAGCAACTCTAACTAAACCATCTTTCGGGAAGGAGGAATGCTATATTTTGCCCAAAATACAGCCTTCCCATACATATTTAAAAGGTGCCTCAAGTTTGGGCAGCATGGATACCATCTCAATTTTTTGTAGGCATAGAAAACTAGCAAAATTTAGATGAACAAAGCATGCATGTCAAAGCTTTGCATCCGAGATAGCCTAAGAATCTTGAACTTCACATGCTAAATCATTCATAGATTTTGAATAGTCTATGAGTTTATACAACCCAAAACATAAAGTGCCATAAGAAATAATAACATCACCATTCAAGAGATCATGAATTATACATTTGTCATCAACAAATTTGACAACCAAGTCAACCTTGGTTAATGCTAAAACTGACAGCAAAATTTTCTTGATCCCTAGCACATAAAAAACATATGACAATGTGAAAGAAGTGACATCATTAATAGTGAGGGTTATCTTTCCAACTCCCATTATAGGATAAGAGGAGTTGTTATCATTCCCTATAGGGGCAAGCTCAAGTAAAGTGAAGAAACTACACTGCAAGGTAATATGTTTGGTTCTACCACTATCGAAGTACCAAGGATTTGAGTCTCCAACAGACATACACTACTCATGTGAAGATTGTTCATAGCTACAAACAATAGTAAATGCCCATTTTTCATTTTGAACAAGATTAGTGGACTCTATTTTAGGTGTAAAGGCCTCTGCAACAACCATTTTAACTTCTTTCTTCTTTGACTTGTTTGCAGTGAGAAGCGATTTTAGGACAACTCTTTACGACATGATCATTTGCCTTATAGTACTAGCAATTTTTTTTGTTTTTTTGTTTTTTTTATCATTATTGTCTTCCTTCTTTGATTGTGAACCAATAACAAATTTTTGCTTACTAGTAAGTGAGTTCCATTTACCTTTGCCTATCAGCCTATCACATAACCTTAGCAAGAGATGGTTGAACCATGCCGCAAGAGGGAGGATTAGGAAATAAGCCTCAGCCATGGCTTTGGGGACAAGTGGTTAGCCCATCATACTCCTAGTTGGGAGGTCATGAGTTCAATTTCCAACATTGGTATCAAAGCCTAGTTGGGGAACTTGGGCAACATGGAGGTAAGAAGCCTCCATCATGGTCACTTGGGAAGTGCTTGATCATGGGTGAGACCGAAATTGACCACAAATAAAGGCACATGGGGATTTGGGCACCAAAGGGTGGTTCGATAGGTCCAAACTAGGAACAAGTGCTAGAATTTGGGGTTGGTGGAGGTGCTCAAATGTGGGAAGGGGCCCAAGTTAGATCGAAGAGTCCATAAGTGAGCATTGAGGAAAATGCTTAATCTAAGGGGGAAGGAATGTCACATAACCTTAGCAGGAGATGGTTAAACCATGCCCTAAGAAGGAGGATTAGGAAGTAATCCTCAATCATGGCTTTTGGGGCAAGTGGTTAGCCCATCATACTCCTAGTTGGGAGGTCTTGAGTTCAATTCCCAACATTGTGATTAGCTAAGAAAGATTGATTTGCAGCATGCATAATTGACTTGTTTTTCTTGGACTAATCTTCTTGCAACAAAATAGAGACTAATGACCAATTAAGAATAGTCTACACAAGTGAAATATTTGGCATGATTTCATTGGTAGAAATCAATTTGTCCTTCAAATCTTTGATCTTTGTCTAAAAATTGTCCATATAATCTCCTTCATTCATATGTTCATTGTACAAATCTTCTCAGAGGTAAGCAACACAAGCCTCATTTCTTGCTTGGTATAATGTTTTAAGAGTATCCCAAGCATCTTTTATTGTTTTGTATGACCAAACGTGAGGGATAATGGCATCTTTTATGGACAACACTATCAATGCATGTGCATATGCATCTCTACCATCCCAACAAAGTTGCTTTGCTATAGGTGCAATAGGAGCCATAACATGGATAGGAAATCAAAGATCATCATCTTCAACATTGTTTGCATCACCTTCAATAACTATATTTGTAGGTGTAGTAGTATATTTTTCAACAGCTTTCACAATATTCCTCAACCCTTTTGCTACCAATACATGACACATCTTATATTCCTACAATGGGTAATAAGTACCATCCAACTTATCCTCAACTGCCAACATATGGAATACATCATTTCTTTCAACCATGGCCAATGACTAAATACCTTGATGCATAAAATGGATTGTATCTCAAAAATTTGAATAGACATGTGGCATACTTTGAGAGGCTTATATTAGCAAACTGAAATTTGTCATATATTTGATACCTTGTCGAGCCCTACTAGACATGTGGCATACTTTGAGAGGCTTATATTAGCAAACTAAAATTTGTCATATATTTGACACAAAAGGACAAAATTGCTTGCATGGTTGCTATGATAATGCATTTGGAGGCCGAAACAAGCTCAAATCAAAATTTTGACACCACAAAATGAGAAGTTGTTTTGAACTCCTGATTGCCTCGAGTAAGCTTACCATTTTTTGTGCAATTTTAAGGCTATGATCGAAGGGGTGTTGATGATGCCCTAGATGAAGCTGCGACATGCTCTAATACCAAGTATTGGAGTTTGAGGTCTGGGAAAGCACACAAACAACACAAGGAAGAAGAAAAAGCTTGGAGCACAACACAATATTGAATGTATTACCAAGAGAACATCATGTTCGCAATATCATTACCCAAATATATCAACAATATGTTTGGTATCAAAGTACCTTGTGTTTGAAATTCAAACTTGAACAAAGTAATTAAGAAATATGCAAGGATGGAATTCATAAAGGCATTCCATTTTGGTAAGAACCAAGGTATAAATTCAAGGAATTGAGTTTATACTTGAAAGTGGAAAAGATTGACTCATCACTAATAAAGTTTGTTAGAAAGTATGACAACTTGTTTAAGTCAAAGGGATTATATAAAGTTGTTGATCCTTAGAGGAAGAATAGTTTTAAAAACACCAATCGGATGTTAAGACTTAAGTATGGTATGACTCATAAAGTTATGAGTTGTAGATCCCAAGTAAATTCCATGGGTAAATATTAATTGATAAAGAAGGGTTTTAAAGGAGACAAACTTTGTCTTTACTCAAATTATTTTGGCTAGGGGAATAAGGGAAAGCCAAATCAGCTAGATTGACAAAAGTATAAAACCTTTCATGGTTTGATAAATCATGCCAACAAGAAGTAAATGGCTCACCAAAAAGTCTTTAAGCTGTAAGTATAGTTGGCATGAGAAATAGATTTCTTAATCCTTGCTCTCTTTTAAATGGAACCAAAGAATTGAAAATGGAATTCAAGTTCACATGGGACGATCATAGAGCATTCTAGGATGAAGAAAGTTGAAAGATAAAGTACATATTTCTATGGATTTGAGAAAGAACCTACTAGTATGGGATAGTGGGAGCTGGCTCCTTTAGATAATTTTCTTTGATGGCCAAAGATTCAAGAGAATCAAGATCTGATAGAAAACATCAAGATAAGCCTTAAATTAAAGACAGACACCAAGAGAAAGGTATCAGGTTCATAGAGAGATGAAGGGGTGCACTTATTGAACTAGTTAAATATACTTGGCTATATTTACAAAAGGGTAAATGGAATAAGGTTACATTTATCTTAGGCAGGGCTATCCTTTATCCTCTTAAGAAGATGTATTCTTCTATATAGAGTGCATACTCAACTTTAAATTATGCAGTAAATTTGGAGCAGAACAGGATGAGATCTTTAGGGAGTTTCAGAGTAAAGCTTCAAAGTGGGGAACTTTTTGATAGTCAAGTCCATGAAAACATAAAGCTTTATATGCTAGATCTAAAATGGTCTATAACACTATCATCCTTTTGAATCTTTGGAAGATTTAAACAAATAATTCAAGTATGTTTATTTTCCTAGAAGGGAGTGGCATGTGATGCCAAGATATAGATATCTTCAAAACTTGGAACACCATGGAGCTAAAATCAAGAAAGTATTGAACCATTTGAAGTAAATGGAAAAAACATTCAATAGATAGAGGATTTAGCAAGAAGGTTTCCATGACTAGGAAGAAGCATTTTGATGGTTTGATAAGAATTTTTCCTCAATTAAAGTAATCATTTAAGTGAGAATGATTTACTACTTCTTGCAAATCATTGGTAACCTTTAAGGTTACTATCCTTAACTATCCATGATATGAACCAAAGTTAGGTTCAAGATAGTAAGTACTAGTATTCTTTGGAAGAGCCTACCGAGCTAGATGAACAAAAGAACTTGGAAAGGGACATTGAAGAATGTTCTACAGATTAAATTCAATTCTTAAATACAAATTAAATAAATTATAGTATACGAATCTATGAATTCTTGAAAATCAAGATTTTCTTGAAGGATTGGACAATAGAAGAACAAGAAATAATCCATAGAAGGTAGAAGGTAGAAGGTCCAGCCTAAGGGAAAATCAAGGATGATCAAGATAAGGTATTGATCCTCTCTAGTAGATGATGGGATTTCAAATTGGGTTTATTACCTATTACTCATAATATTTGAACATTATGCTACAAGAAAAGTTGATTTGTTGGTATAAGTACACCCGACTTACTAAGTATCTAGGAAGATAGTAGATCTACTCAAGATATATAGTTTTGGGCATGAATAGGTAAGGACTAATTTCACCCATTTTTGTTAAGACCTACAAATACCATAAGGTACATTTGTAATTGAAAAGGAGTACAGGAGAGTAATCCTATTGGAGGAGATGGATGGATACCTCAAGGAAGTGAGGTGGTACTGCTAAAACCTGCTTTGTATCTACCCTAATACACTTCAGAGTTATATAGTAGGCCCTTTTAGCTTGCAAATGACACCAAGAAAGTACCTATGTACTTTGGAGTTGATGCTTGAAGCAATTGAATAAAACTAGACTACTTCAAAAATAGCTAGTGTTGAAAAAACTTGCTATTTTGTACATACACCTGCTGGTTCTTTTACTCAGATCTCACAATACAGTAACAATTGATGAAATTCCTTTTTGAGGGAATTCAACTAACTTAGATAGCTAATGTTGCAAGTGGAATCATTCAAAATTATAAAATATGCTATGAGAAATGAGTTTAGCAAATCAAAGCTTACCCCTGACTTTTTAGGGATTAACGAGTAGATGACCAATGATCACTTCGATGACTATTTCTCCCAAATGCCTAAACCAAATGCCTTGAGATTTTGATACCACAAAGTAGACTTCAAGATAATTCCAACAAGCCAAAGATTATGAAAGATGGTTGAGAATTTATTTGAGATATGATCAGAGAAATTAGGTTGTTCTGAGTAGTCATAGTAGAGAAGTAGATAGAGATATTCAATGAACTATATATATTATAACACATGATTGTACAAGATCATTGGCATTATAATGATGCTTAATGATGATGGAATGAGTGAGCTATGGTGTGAGAGACTTACATTCTACAAAATGATCAAGGAGAGAGCTCTGAATGAGGCCACACATAGCCATGAGATTTACAAAGACTTTTTATAAGAGTTTTCTTCTAAGTTTGAATTTTGAATTCAAACTTGGCTCCAATTGAAAGAGACTCCATTGATTTAGGAGTATTTCTCTCAAATGAACTTGTAGAAAATATTCTTCCTAACTCCACAAGATATAGGCTTTTACAAGATTCTTCAAAGATTTAATCTTTTACAATAGTAAATGATCAAGTGGTTACAAGCCAAGGTTCACATGTTTCATCAAGTGATAATTGCACACATTGTCTTCCATGCTAAGCCAAATGTGTAGGCTTGATCATTTGCACCAATAGCTCCCCCTCAATCCAAACATCTTGGCTTGCATTGCTTTATCAATCTTCTTGAATATCATGTAATCCAATCATGGTTTTAAATATGCAAAGTTTAGAACCATCAAGTGCTTTGGCTAACAAATCAGCACATTGCATATTTATAGATACATATGCTAGTTGAATCTCTTTGCTCAAGTGTTTTTCTCTAACATAGTGATTGTGCACTTCTATATGCTTGGTTCTTGCATGATAAATGGGATTGGCTGCAAGATGCAAACAACTAGTATTATGACCAAAGATCATAGGTGAATGAGTGTGAAGTCCCAAATCTGAGTAGAGCAATCTAATCCAAATATCTTCTTGTGTAGCATTTGCTAATCCCTTGTATTCAGCCTCTGTTGAATATAGAGCAACACTTGGTTGCTTCTTAGAAGACCATGAGATGGGTTTATCAACTGCAAAAGATAAATAACTAGAAGTACTTCTTCTATCATCCGTACATCCTGCCCAATCTGCATTTGAGTACAACTTTATGTCCAAATCTAATGATAGCCTTCTACACTTCCATGCCTTAATATGCAAGTAGCATCTCTAGCCATGTCGCTTCATATGCTACCTTTGCAACACCTCTATACTAAGCCTCTGTACTTGACAAAGCAACAATAGGTTGTGTCTTGCTCCATGTAATAGTAGCACTCCCAAGTGAGAATAAAAAAACACTAGTTGATCTTCTATTTGGAACACTACCAACCTAATCTGCATCGATGTATCCATGAATATGCAATTCTACACTAGCTTCATAAAACAATGCATAATCCAAAGTAGCTCTCACATAACATAGAGTGCATCTCAAAGCATCTACATGTGGTTTCTTGGGAACCTACATAAATTGGCTTTGAAGTCCTATAATGTAGCTTAAATCAGGTCTTGTAATTGTGAGATATATGAAGCTCCCCACAATTTTCGTGTACATAGTATTAACATTTTCCAATGCTTCACCTAAGGTAGTGTCCAACTTCAAATCCTAGCCGAGTGGAATAGAAATTGGCTTACAATCAGCCATACCATATTTTTGAAGCATATTCAAGGCATATTGCCTTTGTGACATCCATATACCTATTTTTGTATGTATAAACTCAATGCCCAAAAATATCACAACAAACCAAGATCGTTAATGTCAAATTCCTACATAAGGAGTTTCTTTACCTCTTTAATTCTTTCTCCATTATCACCACCTACAATCAAGTCATCAACATAAATAGCCACAATCATGATGCCATCATCACCCTTCCTTTCGTATAATGAGTGATTTGCATCACATATAGAAAATCCAATGGTGGTTAAATAATCTACAATCATTGCATGCCAAACATGAGGGGATTGTTTAAGCCCATACAAAGCCTTTTGCAACCTGCAAACATATAATAGGTGCTTTGAATCCTCATATCCTTGTGGCTGGTCCATGTATACTTCTTCCTGCAACTAACCATGTAAGAAAGCATTCTTCACATCCATCTAATGCAAAATCCATCCTTTTGTTGTAGCTAATGCAACAAGTGCTCTGATAGTATACATTCTAGCTACAGGGTTGAAAGTTTCCTCATAATCAATGCCATATGTATGTGCATATCCTTTTTCTACCAATTGTGCTTTATACATGCTTGTGCGACCATCAACATTGTGTTTTACCTTGTAAACCCACTTGTAGCCTAAGAATTTCTTTCCTCCTGGCAATGGAACCAGCTTCCATGTTTCATTTCCATAAAGTGTAGCCATTTCCTCATTCATAGCTTTCTCCCAATCCGTGTTTCCAATTGCATCTTCAAAACAAGAGGGTTCAATAGCTTGTATTACCTTGGTCATGTAAGCACAATGACAAGTCATGTACCTATCATATGTTAATCATTGCATTGAATTCTGCATCCTCCGAGATCATCTTGGTTCTGGGTCACTTCTTCTTGTTCTATCATTTGCATATGCCTTTCTTACTTCGAAAGTCTTCATAGAGGGCAATCCAAGTTCCTAATCAAAGCTCTTTTTTGAACATCTTGAATCTCCATCAATGTCTTCAAAACCTATAGATGTTTTATTACTAGCACAAACCTTTTCTTTATCTTTCTTGAATGTATTCAATGAATTTTCTTGATGGAAATTTCCACATAATCTTCCACTCCATGGATTTGGGTTTGAACTATTGCTTGGTGACACATCAAGTCCACCCAAAACCTGAGATTCTGCACTTGAATTTTCAACATTTCCCTTTTCATTTGAGTCAATATTAAGTCCTTCTTTGGCACTTTCATAGAAGCTTGGCATTTCATCAATCACCACATCTCTGCTTACCTTCACTTGTCATGTGAATGGGTTGTAACATTTATATCCCTTTTTCTCAAGGGAATACCCAATGAAGATACATTTTTCTGCTTTCGGATCAAGTTTCATCCTCAACTCATCTAGAACATGTACATATGCAATACAACCTAATACTTTCATATGTGATAAGTTTGGCTTTTCACCTATAAACTTCTCTTTAGGTGTAACTTGATGTATAGCATCAATCGGAGTTCTATTCATGATGTATACAACAATGTGCACAACTTCTACCCAATAACAATGAGACAATTTTTTCATCCATCAATGTTCTTGTTGTTTCTGCAATATGTCTATTTTGGCATTCAAAAATGCCATTCTGTTGTGGTGTGTACCTGCATGAAAACTATCATGGAATTTCATGACTTTTCAAGAATCTATTGAACTCATTTGACATGTATCCACCTCCTCCATCAGATCTTAATGTCTGAATATATTTCCTTGTTTGCTTTTCCACCATAGCCTTAAAATTGTGGAAGTGATTAAACACCTCATTCTTCTCTTTCATGAAGTATTCCCACACTTTCCATGTATGATCATGAAAGTGACATAAAACTTGCAGCCTCCCATAGATGTGGTGTTTGTAGGACCCCAAACATCTATATGTGCTATTTCTAGAACATTCTCACAAACATGCTTGTCATGCGGAAATGATGCCCTTGACTGCTTACCAAATTGATATGCTTCACATACCTTTTGCATTTTGCAACCATGAAATCTGGTAATCCATTGGCAATCTCCTTTGATTGCATCAATTTCAGCCTCTGCAAGTTTGCATGTCCAATTCGCTTATGCCAAATCTCTATGTCAACAATAACGTCTGCACCTTTTGCAAACATGGCTATGTTCATTTCATGAATTTTGACACTCAAGGTGAACATCATACCCACCTTGTTTCCTTTATCCACCAACTTTCCATTTTGTTTGTACTCTTCTACATATCAACCATCAACATTGAACCTGAGTTGTAATCCTTGGTCAACCATTTGTCTAACCAAAAGTAGATTCTTTGTTATATTGGGAACATGCAATTCATCAACAAGATGTTTTGCCTTCCCATCCTCCATAGATAGTGCTATGTTTCCTGCATGCTCGATAGGATGTGATGTGTCATCACCTATTTCATCAAATCCAAGAACAGATAATTTTTGCAAACTACTAAACCATTATGTATGGCTGATCATGTGATTTGAGACACCTAAATCAACATACTAGACATTACCATTCAATTTTGAAACATCAGCAGACATTGTATTCATCATGTGATGTTGGACCATGAATAGCTTCTTTTAATCATCTACACTTGTGGATGCATAGTTGTTTTGTTGCTTTCTACTATTTTGATTCTTCAACCTGAAATCATGTTCAAAGTAACCAGGTTTTACCACTGTAGCATCCCTTATTGTCATTGCTTGAATCATTTTTTTGGAGATTTCTATAGCCTCTTTGGCTACCCTTGCCTTGAAATTGTCCTCTACCTCTTGCATGATTTTGTTCTTGACCTTCATCTTGGTTACTATTTCCTCTTCCACTTCCAAAGCCTCTACCTCCCTCTTCCACTTCCAAAGCCTCTACCTCCCTCTTCCACTTCCAAAGCCTCTACCTCTCCCTCTTCCTCTATCAAAGTAGAATACCTACTCAAAAACAGGTTTTCCTTGGGAGTTTGAGTCCTCACCAAGATTCTTTTCTTCAATTATGAGCATGGACACTAGATTAGCAAAATCTGGAATATTTTCCTTGGTTTGAATAGAAGTTATGAATTGCTTATATGCAGTTCCTAAACCACAAAGGCACACTTCCACCTTTTCATCATCATCTACATTGATGCCAATAGATGCAAGAGACTCATGTATGCTTTTGATTTTCAGGGTGTAGTTACTTATCAACATGCAGTTATTATCAAGTGTATGCAACTCATTCTTAAGTTGCAATTTCCATGCCTTTGTATTGGTCCCATACAATGTGACCAAATTTTTGCAAGATTCTTTTGGAGTTTTGGCATCCTGTATGTGCCCAAAGGAATTTAAAGCATGGACATCAAAAGGCAAGGTCAAGATGAAGAGGTTGGAGGACATACCTGAGTCATCCAATCAAGCCTTAAGGAGATCACAAAGAGAAAGTAAGAAGCCAATCAGATATGGGTATGATACTTCATTAGTCACTAAGCATTTTATTTATCATGCTAAGGATTCATCACTTGAAGAACCTTCTTCATATGAAGAAGCAAGTACCAAAGTAGAATGGAAGGAGGCTATGGATGAAGAAATAGAAGCACTCCAAGAGAGTGACACTTGTGATCTAGTACCCAAGAAAGCATCAATGAAGGTAATTGGTTCTAGATGGACTTACAAAATCAAAAGGAGCTCAGATGGATCCATAAACAGGTACAAAGCTAGGCTTGTGGCTAAGGGTGTTGCACAAAACCCAAGGACTAGACTATGAAGAAACTTTTTCACCAGTGGCTAGGAATAGTTATGCTGATATATCTCAGGGATATGTAACTGAGCTGTACTAGATTTATCTATCGAGAGTGATGGAAGATTTGTTTCTTTCTAGCTCACTCATTTGCAACCCTTATATTTTTCGTTATGTACTTTTCTTTATATAGTGTACTGGTTGTATTCTTGTATTATATCATTCTTTTATATTCTCTTTGTGCGGAGATGGTGATATAGGTTCCAGAGA
The DNA here is from genome assembly GCA_020310875.1 of Ceratopteris richardii. Taxonomy (NCBI): domain Eukaryota; kingdom Viridiplantae; phylum Streptophyta; class Polypodiopsida; order Polypodiales; family Pteridaceae; genus Ceratopteris; species Ceratopteris richardii. The sequence continues at coordinate 65,959,372 of CM035441.1, forward strand.
TGAGTTGGTGCGGCACAAAACCTACTCTATGCCTGCCAATCTAGCTTTAGGGATGCATAATAAACCTCTTTAGCTTCATAGTGATGCATTTAGAACCACCAAGTCCTTTGGATCAATACTCTCAATTGTTTGCATCAAAACAGATAACTTGCATATGCAAGAAATGTGAAGAACCTTCTATTTTGGGAATAGAAGGTCTCAGTATTATGCTCAGAGCTCACAAATTGGTATGAATTGACCAGAGAGCTTTTCCACACATCTAATTGAAGTGTAAAACTAATTAAAGCAAGTTATGTAATCAATTTAGTTATACCATACACTAAGAAATGAATTTAACAAGTCAGGGGGTTCATCTCGACTTTTCAAGATCTAGAAGGTGTGCAGATACAATCACCTTCCTTTCTTCATATCTCAAGTTTTACTAATCCAAACTTAATGAAAATTGATAAAGCACTAGACTTTCTACTCTAACTTTTCCAAGTAAAACTATAGCAAAAGACTGAGTATACCTAGAGAAATTGATTCCACAAGATCACTATAATGAATAAGATGCAACATTAGATAGTGGACAGAAATGAACTTTGAGAAATGTATCAAAATGTAAATGCTATTGAACATATGATACAAGGAAAATGTACTGGACTACTCATATATGAAGTGAGCTCAATGTACGCTCACTAAAGTAGCTCAATGTCTCTAAGAATGGCTCTCTTATCCCGCAACTAAAAGTATGTGTATTTATACACATTTCTAGCGTTTGAATTTGAATTTTCCATCACCTAAAAGTGATCCTACATATTAGGAATGATTTGAATTGATTCTTCCTACCACATGAATTGTGGGTTAAGCTCCCTAACTTCACGAGATTCCTTACTATCTTGGCTTTTACAATTATCCAAAGTAAATATGCTCAAATTGACAAGCATGAGTTCATATGTGGTTCTTTCTCATGAAGAGTTGAATGAATGTGTAATCTTAAGGTTTTAGCAATGCACTTAGGCTTGCTAACTGCACCAACCGCTCCCTCTCAAGCGTAAGGTGCTTAAGTCTTCAATTCTTCATGATCTCTTGCAATCCAGTCATTGATTTAATCTATTTAACTTGCTTCCATCTAAAGCCTTTGTCATCATATCTACGCTTTGTTAATGAGTTGATACATAAGAGAGTTGAATCTCTTTGCTCATAATCGTCTCTCTGACATAATGGTAATGAAATTCTATATGTTTAGTCTTGGCATGATAGATAGGGTTAGCAGCAAGATGTAATGAACTAATCTTGTCTCCAAATATATATGGTGTTGAAGTGTTCAACCCTAAATTTGAATATAGGGTTCTAATCCACATAGCTTCTTGTGTGGCATTTGCAAGTCCTCTATATTCAGCCTCTATTGATGAAAAAGAAGTGGGTTGCTTCTTTGAGGACCGTTAAATCAACTTTGTACCCACAAAACTAAGATAACCAAATGTGCTTTTCCTATCATCTTTAGAGCCTACCCAATGTGCATAAAAAAAGAGTTGAACATCTATATCAGATGTATATGGATAGTATAATCCTTCATTGATTGTGCCCTTCAAGTACTTTAGAATTATTTTAGTTGCTTCCATGTCAGACTTCCTTGGAGTGTGCATGAACTGACTCAACACACTTACTCCATAGCATACATCCGCTCTAGTTAGGGTAGCATAATTCAAGCTTCCAACTAGACTCTGATAGCTAGTCACATCTTCAATTAGCTCACCTTCATGAGCACTTAACTTCATGGGAGTACCTGCAACCTTTGTATTTTCCATCTTGAATTTAGAGAGTATATCTCCAATGTAGTTTCTTTGAGTGAGGAACATGCCTTTCTTTGTATATACCACTTCCAAACCTAGGAAGTAAGTGAGCAACCCAAGATCACTTATCTTGAATTCTTCCTTCATTTGAGCTTTGATCCTCCTAATTCCATCTGCATCATTTCCTATAATGATTATATCATCCACATATACATAGAGGTATATGACCTTTGAAAGATCTCTTAATGAAGAGGGAAGGATGTACCTTGCTTACAATAAAACCTTGATCCTAGAAGTAAGTAACAAGTCTATGATTCCAAGCTCCAGGAGCTTGCTTCAAGCCATATAAAGCTTTCTTCAACTTGCATACATGTTTAGGGTATGACTGATCTTCAGAACTAGGAGGTTGAGCCATATATACCTCCTCTGAAATGCAACCATTTATAAATGCATTTTTAAAATCCATTTGATATATCTTCCATTTTTTGGAAGATGCAACACTCATAAGTACTCTAATAGTAGGCATTTTTGCAACAGGTGAAAAATTTTCTTCATAATCAATACCTTGAGTTTGTGCAAACCCTTTGGCTAGAAGCCTTGCTTTGTAACTATTTATTGAGCCATTAGAATTCTTCTTTACCTTGTATGTCCACCTTGAGTCAATGATCTTCATAGATGATTTCTTGGGTACTAACTCCCAAGACTGATTTTCTTGTAGAGCTTCTATTTCTTCTTCCATGGCATTCATCCATTCTGGCTTCTTCTTGACTTCTTCGTATGTAGATGGTTCTTCATATTTTGAATCTTATGCTATGTATATTGAATGTTTAGTGACCAAAGAAGTGTCATAACCATACCTTTTCGGTTTCCTTTTCTCCCTAGTAGACCTTCTTATAGTTTGCTGAGATGATTCTGCAACATCTCTCAACTCCTACACTTTAGCTTTGCCTTTGGAGTTCCAAGAATTGATTTCTCTTCTTGGAGTCTTCTGGTCATCATCAGAGTCACTTGATGCTTTAGATGTTGGCTCATTCCTCTTTGATAATGGTGGAAAGTCTTCCTCTAGATCATAGGGAAGTTTGATTTTCTTGCAATCATCTTCAAACCAAGATTTTTTCATCAAACACAACATCTCTACTCATAATGAATCCTTTGTTACTTGGATTATATAGCCTATAACCCTTTTGATTAACTTCATAGCCAATAAAGATGCACTTCTTTGCCTTTGGATCTAATTTGCCTCTGATTTGTGAAGTTATGTGTGCATATGCTATGCACCTAAAGATCTTATGATGATCAAGGCTAGGTCTTCTTCCATTCCATGCTTCATATGGTGTCATCCCATCGAATGCTTTTGATGGGAGTCTATTGATAAGATATGTGGCTATGGATTCAACCTCTGCCCAAATAATTGAAGATTGGCTTGGTTGTGAAATTCGTCGATGATAGATGTACAATTCATGATATGTTAAATCGCAATGTGATTATTGCTTCTCGCATTTTATGTGTGGGTTGTATAAGCTCATAGACTATGAAAAATCATTGAATGATTTGGCATGGGCAGTACATGATTCTCAGGCTATATCTGATGCAAAGCTTTGGCATGCATGCTTTGGTCATCTGAATTTTGCTAGTTTGCTACACCTACAAAAATCTGAAATGGTGTCCTCTTTGCCCAAACTTGAGGCACTCGAAAAACATGTCTAAGAAGGCTATTTTGGGCAAAATGCAGCGTTCCTCCTTTCCAAAAGATGGTTCAGTTCGAGCTACTCACAAATTGCAACTTGTTCATAGGTCTGTGGTCCTATGCAAACACCCTCTTTTGGAAACTATCTTTACTTTGTGGCTTTCATTGATGATTTTTCTAGGCATGCATGGGTATATCCATTAAAAGCAAAGTCCAAAATGTTTATGTGCTTCAAGCAGTTTTTGGTTTTGGCAAAAAATCTGTTAGCATGTAAAATGGGCACCCTCCATTCTGATTGAGGGGGAAAATATATGTGTTCTAAATTTAATGCATTTTTGGCTGAACGTGGGATAAAATATCAGTGTACAGTGTTGTATACACCTCAACGAAATGGAGTTGTTGAATGGAAGAACATGTCACTCATGGAGATGGTGAGGTGTATGGTCAAGAGTCAGGCTTTACCACATAGTTTTTGGCTTGAGGTTGTCATGTGTGCAACATATGTACTTAACATGTGTCCCACTAAAGTGCTATATTCTATCACTCCATATGAGGTTGGCATGGGCGTAAGCCATCTGTTGCTCACTTGCATGTTTTGGTTGTCTGGCATATGCATTACAACATTGCAAGAAATTGGATGATAAAGTAGTAAAATGTATTTTTTTTGGGTACAGTTCTGAAAGAAAAGGCTATCATCTATATCATCCATATACTAAACATATTTTGCTTAGTTGTGATGTTGTTTTTGTGGAAGACACTATTTAGCCTTTACTTTCATGTACAAAGGAGACATCTGTTAGCTCCAAGGACATGTATGATACTCTGCTGCCTCTTTTTATAGGTGGATAGTCTAGTGCTGGTCCTAATGAGGCAATTTCTCAGCCTTTATAGGTTTCATGTGATGATGCAGATCATTGTATTTTTTATGTAGATTTCCATGATGCACTTGTTGATGAGAGAGATGATATTGAGGAGGCAAAAACTATGTGAAAATGGTTGGTGCAGACTTTGTGTGATAGTGAATTAGATGCACCTCTATCATATCATACTCGATCAGGCTCTCATAATGCCTCTTTCGCATCAGATTGCTATGCTATGGCTGCCTCTAGTCTCTGCAATGAGACTCAACCTATTTCATTTGATGAAATACAAAATTATGAACATTGGATGGTTGTAATGCAATCTGAATATGATGCTATCATGAAAAATGGTACCCGATCTTTATGTGACTTGCCTCCTGGCAAGAAGGCTATTGGCACTAAGTGGGTATACAAGCTAAAGCATAAAATTGATGGAACAGTTGACAGGTATAAGGCTAGGCTTGCTGCAAAGGGTTATGCACAGGAAAGAGGCATTGATTTTTATGAGACCTTTGCACCTACATGTCAAATTACTGTTGTTCATAGCATTTGTGCACTTCCAGCTCATCATGGTTGAAATGTACATCAGTTGAACATTAAAATTGCATTTCTGAATGGTGACTTGCATGAAAAAGTGTATGTTTTTCAGCCCCATGTCTTTGTGCAGAAAGGGCATGAAAACTATGTGTGCAGGTTAAAGAAGGCATTATATGGTTTAAAGCAAGCACCACGTGCTTGGTATGAAAAGATACATGCCTATTTGATTGCACATGGTTTTGAGAAAATTCCAATTGAAAGCACCTTATATGTTAAGCATGCTAATGATGTACTTCTGATCATTGTTGTGTATGTTGATGACATGCTGCTCACTGGTCCTCATGAGAAGCATATTGCTGATTTTAAGGCTAATTTACATGCCTCATTTGAGATGTCTGATTTGGGGCTTTTGCACCATTATTTGGGCATTCAATTTATGAAAGTTGATAGCAGAATAGGTGTGTGTCAAACAAAATGTATTGACACATTATTGTGGCATTTTTGCTTTGAGGACTATAAACTTATTGCCACTCCTATGGAGACACATTTATGATTGAGTCTTCATGATGTTGGAGATGCATTTGATGTTGTTCTCTATCAATAACCTATTGGATGCTTGATTTAAATATGCATTACTCGGCCAGATATTCAATTTGTTGTCTCACAGATGAGCAGGTTTATGCATTGCCTAGAATTCAAGCATTGGCAGGTAGTCAAGCACATCTTTCGCTCTTGAGTGGTACCCGACTACTTGGATTTTTTTATCCCAAGGGGGGATCACTACTGCCAGATTTACATGCTTTTTCTAACTTCGATTGGGCCGGTTGCTATGGCACTTATGTGTCCACTAGTGGTGTTTGCTTCATGCTTGGTAGCTCATGCATATCTTGGCTAAGCAAGAAGCAGCCTACTATGGCCACTTCTAGTTGTGAGGCTGAGTATAGGGCAACTTTCATCGCAACTATTGAGTGTGTGTGGCTCAGACGCCTTATGGCTGATTTGGTGTTGGTCAATCTTCTACCACCACCATCTTCATTGACAGTCAGAGCGCATTGGTAGTTGCGAGGAACCCTGTGTTCCATGCTCACACTGAGCACATTGAGGTGCATTATCATTATGTCAGGGAGAGGTTCTCTGTTGGAGCAATCAACTTGGGATATGTGCCCACATAGAAGACCATTGCAGACCTTATCACGAAGGCTCTGCCTAGGGAGAACTTTGAAGCTTTTTGCAAAGCTTTGGGCTTACTTCCTTTTGTGGATTGATTCCACATAACTTGGCACTTCCTTATACATGAGTGCCAACTCCTTGTTCACTGCATCACTCCCAAGGGGGATTTGTTGATATATTTAGGTAGTGATGTGTGTGAACACACTAGGAGCATGGGAGCACTTTTTTCCCTCTTTAGGAGGTTTTTGCCCCCCGGCTTGTATATACGCCTATAGCGCTAACAAGTAAATTATCTTTGTACATTCTAGTGGTAATACATTCAGTATTGTGTGTTGTGCTCCAAGCTTCTTCTTCTTACTTGTGATATTCATGTGCTTCTACAGATGTCTAACTCCAATAGTCTGCTATTACATAAGTAGATGAGACCTCCAACTAATCTCCTATATCTTCCAACATCCATCGAAGGTGAAGTATCTTCAATAGATAATTTTGTGTTGACTTCCATCAGTGTAGAAATTTTCTTGCAATCCTCCATGTCAAATGCCTTGAACACCTACCTTGCATACTTTTATTGTGAAATAAAGATCTTCCTTGGTTCCTCCGGACTTCAAGACCTAAGAAATAATGCATTAAGCCCAAATCCATCATTTTGAATCCTGAATTCAAGGCATCTTTCGTTTGTTTAAGAAGTGCATCATCATTGTCGGTAATCACAAGGTCGTGTACATAGAGTACAAGCATAATTGTCTTCCCTCCTATATTTAGATCATACAAATTAGCATGAGAAGCACATCTTTTGGATCCTATATCCAAAAGATACCTATCTATCCATGGGTACCATGCTCTTGGGGCTTGTTTCAGCCCATACAATGCCTTTTTCAGCTTACATACTTTGTTCTTGAATGGAAAGCCTCAAATCCTGGTGGTTGAGACATGTATAGAACGTTGATTTGACATCCATGTGGTATACTACCCGTTGTTTGTGTGTAGCCACAACTAGTACTAGTTGAATAGTAGTCATCCTTGTTATTGGGGCAAATGATTCACCGAAGTCAATGCCTTCGACTTAAGAATAGCCCTATGCAACAAATCTAGTGTTCTACTCCTCCAAAGTACCATTAGCCTTGTATTTTAACTTCCAGATCCACTTGGTGCTGATGACCTTCCATTTTGGAGGCTGCTCCACTAACTAACAAGTTCCATTCTTCATGATATTGTTGTATTTTGTTTGCATAGCAGTTCTCCAATTCGAATCTTGGAGTGCTTCTTCCACACTAGTTAGCTCCCTTGTTTGTTCGCTGATAATCTCAGCCATCAATGCTAAGTTTACAATATGGGCCTCTGCCCATCTCTATTCTTCTATGCTCTATAATTGCCTTGGAACATCTACAACATGTTCAATTGAATGTGGGATGGGATTTGCATAATCATAGAGCTGCCTCACCCAATGTGGCAATGGCTTTTCCACTTGAGTGATAAGAGGTTGGTGACTTTCTGTCTTATCATCTGAGGATGCTTCTCCCTTCTCTTTTGTAGAAGGGGTAGCTCTTGGGCTAGGTTTATAGTGGATTATTACTTCTCTTTTGTAGAAGGGGTAGCTCTTGGGCTAGGTTTATAGTGGATTATTATTAGTGGTAGCTCTTTTCCTCTTCCACCGCATGTGGCTGCTCCTCCTTGAACACCACATCACGACTCATTATGATCTTCTTTGCCTCTAGGTCATAAAGCTTGTAAGCTTTCTTCTCTTTGTTGTACCCTAAAAAGATACATTTGGTTCTTTTTGTTTGAAGCTTGTTCCTCTCTTTATGTGGAACATGTACATAGCACTCACTTCCAAATACTTTGAAATGGGAAACAGAAGGCTTTCTACTTATGTAGGCTTCTTTTGGAGTCTTTCCATCAAGTGCCTTAGTGTACTTCAAGATGTAAACAGTAGTGTTCACAGCCTCTGCCCAAAAATGATTAGGCAGTCCTTTTCCCTTCAAATCACCGTTCTATTGAGGGCTATGCACCACTATGATTTGATGCTTGATTCTTTTGCCCTTGCAAAAATGATCAAACCCTTTTGACTTGAACTTGCCACCACCATCCGTCCTGAATTTCTTCATCTTCTTCCTAGTTTTAGTTTCAACAAGCTGAAGCCATTCCTTAAACTTACCAAAAGCTTGAGCCTTATCACGAAGAAAATACACCCACATCTTCTTGCTATAGTCATCGACAAGTAGGAAGATCCTCCCACGGCTTGTGTAGGCATTCTCCCAAGTCAACATGCACCAACTCTAGAGGACCCTTGCTCTATTCTTACTTACTTGTGGAAATACGTTCCTCTGGTGCTTGTGTAGGCAGATCCTCCCAAGGCTTGTGTAGGCATTCTTCCGCACAAGTCAGCATGCACCAACTCTAGAGGAAGATCCTCCCAAGGCTTGTGTAGGCATTCTTCTGCACAAGCGAGCATGCACCCACTCTAGAGGACCGCTTGCTCTATTCTTGCTTGCTTGTGGAAATACCTTCCCAAGTAGGAGGATCCTCCCAAGGATCATATAGGCATTCTTCTGCACAAGTTAGCATGCACCAACTATAGAGGATTTCTTGCTCTATTCTTGCTTACTTGTGGAAATACCTTCCTCTGTTGCTTGCCCATCATGCAAGCCTCACATGGTTCTTTCATCTCTACAACCAAAGATAGGTGAGAGACCATACCTGTCTAGTGCATCTCTTTTATAACTGAGTACTCGATGTGGTCGAATCTCTCATGCCAAAGCTTACTAGTGCCCACACTTGTTGTGGTTGTAAGATTAGACAACTCGTACTGATTGTTCCTCCTAATTTTGATCCCAACAACATTGTTGCTCTGGTCCAGAATCTCAACTTTTGTCTTGTTGAAAGACACCTGATGACCCTTATCAGTTATAGAAGCTACCAAAAGTAAATTTCATTTGATTTGTGGAACATACAACATGTTTGAAAGCTTTCTAAGATTACAATTAATGAAAGACATGGTACCTTTGCCTTTAGCAAGACATCTTGCATTGTTTCCTACCTTTACCATGATGGGTTCCTCTAGAGGCCGTAGGGAACTATAAAGGTCTTTTCGGCTCGTCATGTAACAAGAGGCACCACTGTCCAATACCCATGAGTCATCTATAGTTGAATCTTCAGTTGAGGAACACATTTCCTCTATCGTAACAAACAACTCGAGCTGTGTTTGGGCAATGTTGAAAACTTCCTTACCCTTACCACTTTTCAAAGAGTCACTCTTTTTCTTTGCCTTATTAATGCGATAGTCTTGGACTCTATGGCCTTTCTTCTTATAATGGAAACACTCTCCCTTGAACTTATTCTTGTCTTTCTTCTTTTTGTCCCCATCTTTTGGAGAATCAGGTTTTCCACCTTTAGCGTTTGCCAAGAATGCAACTTCTCCTTTGCCATTGTCATTCATTGCCTTGAGTCATAGCTCCTCTTCCATGAGTAAGGCACTGAATTCTTCAAAAGTTAGTGGTTGTGGTCTGATCTGAGTATTGAGTGTAGTTACCAATCCATCAAACTTCAGTGGACAAATTTGAAGGCAACACTAAGATAACTCCTCACTTGAATTTGGTACACTTGCTCTTGCCATTTGATCCCCTAGATTCTTTATGTGAGTGACAAACACTTCAGCAATATCCCCATCAACAAACCTTTTTGCTGCTAGCTAATTCTCCAAGTTCTGAATCTGTTTCTGATTCTGAGTTTCATATTGATTTCTCAATATGTTCCATGCTTCACACACCTTTGTGGTGTGTTGAATAAGAGTTATGACACTATCGGAAGTACTTGTAACTAGAGTACAGACTGCATTTGCATTCCTACACTTCCAAGCACGTAAACGATCAACATTGGGAGGAATCATTTGACGAGGATCATTTCAGTCAGGTGTTTCTTGGGACTCACAATCAATCCCAAGTATAGTCTCGAGTAAATCATAAGAATCAAGGATAAAAGTAATCTTAAACTTCCACAAGGTGTAATTAGTACCATTGAGTTTACCTTCCATGAAGACTGGTGGTCATATCTGCAATGTTTGCATGACTGACATCATTATTGTTTCGGTTTGTGTTCCACATACTCCTATTGATGAACCCCCTTGATTCTCAATAGTAGATGATGACACTACAACACTCAAAACCTCCTAAGCTCTGATACCATGTAAGAAATAAATAAGAATAGTGATGAACCCCCTTGATTCTGCACTACAACACTCAAAACCTCCTAAGCTCTGATACCATGTAAGAAATAAATAAGAATAGTGATGGACTAGAATATGATCAGTAGGTAGAGAAGTAAGAAGCAAAATGCACTAATAGAGATTTACATAGATAGAGAGATAGAGAACTCAGATTCTCAAATTGCCAATAGTAATGTATAAACAACGATGATATTTTCCACCCATGTGCTCCCACTATGGAGCTTCAATGGCACTATGGACAAAATCTAGAAGAAGTACTTTATAGTGCTCATAGTCAAGTTTTCACATTAGTAATCGAGGCACCTAATCCTATGATTTAGGCATGATCACGAGGTTCATTTGATGATATGATCTAGGCATAATCATTAGGATCATTTGTAATTCGGAATACCGAATCATCTATCTACAACACGAAGATACACTATCAATTAGGAGCATACATTAGTGAATCGACACAAAAGGAATGGACAATATTCTTGGAGTTAGACTAAGCAAGAGAGAGCACAGTCAACGCTAGGGAGAAGAGCAAGAGACATTGGAACAAGTGTGACACACAGAAGCATGTGAGAGACAAGTGTGCAATAAGGGTGATCTAGTGTGTAGAAAGGGAGTGCACGGAACAAGTGAGGAAGGCAATCAAGGTGGCACAAGGTACCATTGAGGAGGTGTGTGCATTGACAGAAGGTGTCCCTTCCTCCTACCCTTAATGAAGGAAGCTTTTAAGACACAGTTCCAACAAGGGAACACAACAAAGAATATTATTGAAGAATTAGAGAACTTAAGATTGGGTATTGGGGAAACATTTCCAGAGTTTGTCACTAGAGCAAAAGCCCTCATGGCTAAATCACCAGCCCCCCCCCTCATAATTTCTTTATCAAGAAGTGGCTAGGACAATGCAAAGTTAAGGAGTTGGTGTTGCCTGCAACAATAAATTGAGGAGTTTATTTCTATGATAAGGATAGAGCAAATCCAGTACCAATATGGAATAGGGTCTTCTAGTCTACCATATCATATGGAACCTAAGGACCTAGTGACACAATTGAGAAAGGAACTTAAGAGTTTAATGAGGAATAAGCCCCAAAAAGAAGAAGAAAATGCAGTAACTCAATTGAGGAGAGAAATTGAAGCTTTAAAGTTACAAAATGAAGAAGAGGCCCAAGCAAAGGAGCTAGCTCAATTATGGAAAGAACTACATGCACTGCATGGAGGGGGCATAAAAAATGGATTGTGGTGCACTATGTGCAGCAAACAGGGACATGTGGTAAGTCAATTCCCTCTTCTAAGCATTGTTTGCTAGTTATGCAGGAAAGCCGGACATGAAGCTCATGAATGTCACTCAAGAGGTATGCCTACACAAACTTATTGGGGGCAAGGAGGAGCTCAAATATCAACCAATGTGATGGCAGCAACACCCAATCAAGGTAACAATTATAACCCGTGACCCAGGGGTAATTTTGGAAATGGGCCTAGAAGGCGAATTATTGTTTCAGGTGTGGAGAATGTGGGCACTATCATAGTAAATGTATTGTGCCAAAAAATGCCCCTCCTTGCAAGAATTTCCCAGGTGCTAGAGACCATTACATAGATTGTTGCCACAAAACAAAGCATCTACATTGGGGCCCCACATCCAAATGATCTTTGTGAATAAACAAAGAGTGATAGAAGAAGTCAATGTTGTGCCATCACCATCTCCTAGAGTATAAAAATTAGAAGAAATTGACTCCATGGTTATGCAGACAAGGAATAAAGGGAAAACTCAAGAAGAAACATGTCAAGGGTCAAGTACTATGGGAATGAAAAAGGATAAGAGGATACATGAGGACAAAGCGATTACGTGTGAAGACACAAGACAAAAAGAAGAGCTTATAGATACCAATGATGTCATAAGGAATGCATTCAATCGAGCCCACGTAAATTTGAGAGGTCAAACATAAAAAATGATCATAGGGAATCTGGAGCTTCAAAATTATTCAAATCTATCAAAACAGGGGTTATTATTTTTGACCTGATAAATATGGATGTGAAATTCATATGAGAGGTCTTGCAGATTATTGGTGAGGCCTCCTCAACCACTTTAGTGAAAAAGATCGCTGCTATGAGTAAGGATAAGATTGTTGGGAAGACCCCCTGACATATTATAAGAGCCCACGTTTAACAGTAACTATTAAAGGATACCAATTACAAGGAGTTATAGTGGATGTAATTTCTCGCATTAACTTGATGCCCGAACATACTATGAAGAGGCTTGGCCTTCAACCATCCAGACCTGCCAACTTCACTGCAACATTGGAAGTTTCAAAGCAAAATAAGGCCAATGGGAGTGATTCCATGAGTTCCACTAGAAGTACAAGGTAATTCTTTACTTTAGATTTTGTTGTATTAGCAAAAGGTACTCTTTTGGGACATGTAGTATCTGCCAAAGGTATGGCCCTCAACCTAGAATAAATTATAGCAATATTGAAGTTACCTAGACCCAAGTCACCAAAAGAGTTTCAGAGTTTTTTGGGTCATACTGGTTACCAAAGGAGGTTTATAAAAATGTATGCAGATATAGCTAGCCTTTGGCGAGGCTTACAAGTAAGGAAATCCCCTTCAAGAGGGATGAAGATGAGGAACTTTTTTATCAGACATTTCGGTCCAAACTGGTAGCTTCTCCAATTCTTATTACACCAAACTGGTAAAAAAAAAAATTCATGTTCATGTAGATGCCATTGCATATGTAGTAGGAGCAGTTCTCTCTCAACATAGTGAGGAATACAAGTTAGAGATGCCTATCCTGTATGCTAGTCGAATTTTGACGAAAGCTGAAAATAATATTAGCACCACAGAAAGAGAAGCCCTAGTGATGGTTTTTGCTATCCAAAAGTTCTAGCACTACTTGCTAAGGTGAAATTTGTTATCATAACTAATCATCAACCACTCAGGTACTTACTAGATAAGCCACAAGCAACTAGCAGGGTATGGAGGTGGCTTCTTTTGTTCCAAGAATTTGATTACTCTATAGTCCATAGACCTGGAAGAGAAAATGTTATGGCTGATCACCTATGTAGGATTAACACAAATGATCAAGCAATTGAAGTGGAAGATGACTTTCTAGATGCTGAATTGTTCTCTGTCAAGGCACAAGGATGGTATGAGAACATCAGGAATTTTCTTAGAACTGCTTTGTATCCTGAAAAGGCAATTTTTGTGCAAAAGAAGAGGCTTCTAATCAAGAGTAGACATTTTACATTCATCGAAGGAAAGCTATATAGATATGGTAAGGACAATTGGCTTAGAAAGTGCATGGAAGAAGAGGAGGCAAGCAAATCCTTTTAACTGTACATGAAGGAACAGGTGGTGGGAACCTTCCAAGCGACATTATGAGCCAGAGAATTCTTGATGCTAGCTTATGGTGGCCCACATTATTCAGAGATGCATATGAATGGGGGAGAGCATGTGATGTGTGTGAGAGGTGTGGCCCCAAGCCCACAAAGCAATGACACAATCCTTTGATTGTTTCCACTTCGTGGCAACCATTCCAAAAGTGGGGCTGGATTTTGTAGGGCCCATCTACCCTACATCAGTCCCGAAAAAAGAGAAGTATATGTTGATTGCCACTAACTATGCAACAAAGTGGGCTGAAGCTATTGCTTCTCCTGATTGCACAACATAAACAATTGATTGCACAACATAAACAATTGCAGATTTCCTTTATAGTAACATTATTTGTAGATTTGGGTGTCCTCTTGAAATTTGCACAAATCAAAGAACTCATTTTGTGAACAAGGTTTTGTATGCAGATACAAGGTTTTACATAGGAATTCCTGTGCCTACTATCCAAGAGCTAATGGACATGTAGAATCAATTAATAAGGTATTGATTGCTATGTTAAGGAAGGAATGTATGTTGCAGCCCAGTAATTGGGGCACAACTTATCAAGGTACCCTATGGGCTTACAGGTTGGCTTGCAAAGAAGCAACATGATACTCGCCATTCCAGTTGGTCTATGGGGTAATACCCATTGAACCCTTTGAATTTCTACATGTTTCACCCAGAATTGCATCCATGCAAGGAAAGAAATATTTTGGTGTCTTTGCTAGACTTGAAGCACTACACAAAGTGGAAGAGATTTTCTTACATGCTTTGAAACAATTGCAAGAGACTCAAATGAAGAGGAAAGAGGTTCATGATCAAAATCTATGGACTAATATCTTACAACCAAGCATGTTAGTCCTTCTGCATAAACCTCAACTCCGAGCACAAGTACGGGGAAAGTGGCTTCCTCATTTTTGGATCACCTCGCAATGCAAGATCTATCCAGGTTGTATATAATCTTTTTGTAGCATTTCTTTTCACTCAATTTTATTTTTCATCAAATGCCAAACTTTTTCTCTAGATTTTTCATGAATATTATAGATATTTCATTGGTCAATTCAGGACAAATTGCAGTGCATTGTCTAAAAAAAAGGGAGAGATATATGTATATAATATATGTATATATGCATGCATATATATAACTCCTCAAAAAAAATGTCTCTATCCTACATCTTGTCTCTCTATCTCTCTCTACCCTCCCTTTATCGTTTCTCTACCCTCTCGCTCTTTCCCCCTACCTTCTCTTTCTCCTTTCTCTCCTCTTTCTCTAGTTCCTCCCTTATCTCCCCTTTCTCCTTCTCTCCCCCCCGGCCTTCCTACCCTTATTTTTTCATGTTCCATATAAAGAGCTACAAAAGCCTTCCTTGCATGCCGGCAAAGAAATTTTGCTAAGGTATTTTTTCTTACCTCCCCCCCCAAACCATAGGATATTTTTATCCTATGGTTGGAAAACTCTATTTTTTTTCTTCTTTTCTTTTTGTGCTATGAGTGGGTTTTGGGCCTTCTAGCATTCGATTTTGGTGTTTTTTGAGTCGTTTTTGGGATTTTCAAACATTCTGAGCTTGGAGTTTGCCTTTTAGTTGTTTTGCTAGAGTTTTGTCACATCTTATGAGGGGTTTTGTTTTCTTGAGCTCTCCCTTGTTGTTTTCCATGGGTGCATTTCATTCTGCATGTGTCCACTCTCATGCTTAGCTAGGCCAACCCTTTAGGAAGCTCTCCACCATACCTTTCTCTGCACTTGTTTAGGTGATTGATCTAGTATTGATGGATAGTCGATATATTTTCTTTTAGCATTTGCATTGTAGAGATCTTCCTAGCTTCCATTGAGTGTTATGGCTTCTTCAGTACCCCCACGAGCTTCGTCTCTGGTCATGGAGGAGTATTCAAAGCTTCTACCATCAGCCTTGTACCTAGATCCTTCCACTTTGTAGATACGAGCACCTATTCCATATACTTATCATCCCGTCCACCCCGTAGCTATACCCCATCTCATTCTGAGTCCCCCTGCCACCCACCTTCACCCTCCATGCATCCCGTCGCATCCCCTTGTTAGTCATCCAATTGGCCCTACCTTTCCGTGTCCGTCCTTATCAGGGTCTTCCATGTATAGCCTTGGTGCACCCCCACCTAGCTTGCATGCCCCCTCCACCACCCAAACACACTCTAAGGGTCCCAATGGTCACCGCATGCATCATCACCATCATCCCCTTCCCTCCGCGTGCATTTATCCCTACCACATTTTGCCCTTATAAATCTCCAACTTAAGGATAGCATTTGCCAGGCTGGTCTTTGGCATTTGACATCCATCCTTTGGTCAGATCCTGATGGCATTGATGTTCATGTAGCCCTTCATGAATTTCCCCACTTCCCATCTAGTTCCCTCAATGCCTCTATCATTGCCACTAGTATTGGTTCGGGTGAGGTTACTTATCACGCCCCGCATTACCTATATTCTAGTTTGTCTCATGAAGAGACAATTGCTTATTGCCAACATATGTTTGCCAGTGACACGATTCCCTCATCATGCCTCCTAGTCTTGCTTCACTCTTTTATTTTTCATTTCATGTTCCACATCCCTTCCTCTCCACAACCATTATATGATATTCGCATAGCCGACCCGTTTATTGTTTCATCCATGGCCACCCCTATCCGTATGCATCATTGATGTTTGGGTCCTTCACATTTAGAACTCAATGTTACATTGCCACCATCGCTAGAGCCACCCGCTCCTTTTTGGTTTATTTTCCATCCACTTTAGCATGGCTATACCACTTACCTAGTTAGCAGCTCCTCCCACCTCCATCCTCCGTTCCCCAGACTCCCCCACCACCTGACACCTCCCATTCCCTCCATTTGAGCCTCCCATCGGACCCCATGCTTCAGCACCCTCCTACCTCCACTAGCCAAGGGATGACCCCCATTGTCTCCACCACCCCGCCACCCACTCGTTGAGTTCGAGCTCTCTTGATGGAGAGTCTACATCTAGTTCCTATCCATGCCACTCCCCTCCTCCATCTTCCCCATGCTGTTCACTTGTCCGCACACCCCATCATCCTACCCCTCCACCACCCATCCCCAAGAGCCTCTCCAATGATCCTCCTTTCCTCGGTCTCCTTTAAGATGCTAGTCTCATTGAAAGTGATGGGGCAAATGTTGCACGTCACTCACTCAATTCAGTCTCTATGTCTACTATACCTATGTTTGGAATGCATTAAGGATTTTTTTTTTTCACATTTTACCACATGGAAGTTGCATGCACACATGATAATGTCATGCACATGGGCAAGGAGATGGAGGAGCAAAGGGAGGGAGAGGGAGGGAGATTTTTTGTGAGGTCTGCCCTTTTTTTGCCTTGTTGCTAAAGACATGCAAAGTTGGGGGATGGAGAGGGTAAGGATGATGTGAGGATTTTTCTTTTTGTATCATTAATTAAAGTGTGCAAGGCTAAGGGGGTGAAGAGGATGAGGAAAATACGATTTTTCTTTTTTGTAGAACTTTGAGATGACATGGGATATTGAACTTTGAGAGGGGAAATCAAATTTTTGAGTTGATGGCTGCAGAGAAAGTACTACGAGATTTGAGTTATGATAAGAAATGGTGAGAAATGATGTGACATTAGTTGAAAAACGATAAGATTTGAGGAAGTATGAAGTGAACGAAGAAGAAGCTCGGAGCACAATACAACACTGAACTAATTACATCGTCAATGTACAACGATAAGTCGCCCATTATGATTATATGCATATATACAAGCCAGGTGCAAAAAACCCTTAACGAGGGCAAAAAGTGCCTCATCAGTCTTAAGTGTGTTCACACACATCATTACCAAAATATATCAACATCAGATGCCTTATTTGTGTTGGAATCAAGAAAGCTTCATTACCAATTTTAGCACTAGCCAAGATTGGCTTGGTTGTTAAATTTGTAGATGATAGATATACAACTCATTATCTCTTGAATGGTTATGTTGTCATTGATTCTAGCATTCTGTGACATGGGGTGTATAACCTCTTAGATTATGCAAAATCTGAGAATGATTCATCTTGTATAGTTCATGATTCTCAAGCTATTTTACATGCAAAAGCTTTGGCATACATGATTTGGTCATCTGAATTTTGATAGTTTGCTTCACTTACGAAAATCTGAAATGGTTTCTCTGTTCCCAAATTTGACACACCTTCTATCTATGAGGGATATATTTTGCATAAAATGTAGTGTTCTTCCTTCCCCAAAAATGGTTCAATTAGAGTTGCACATAAATTGTAGCTTGTTCATAGCAATTTCATGCAAACAACTTTCTCTGGGAATTACCTATACTTCATGTCTTTTATTGATGAATTTTCTAGGCATGCATGGGTTTATTCATTGAAAACGATATTGTTGAAAATATACTAGCATGTAAAATGAGCACCCTTTGTTCTAATCGAGGTAGGAGTATATGTATTCTGAGTTTAATGTATTTTTTACAAAGTGTGGGATAAACCATCAATGTGTAGTGCCATTTACACCTCAAAAAAATGGATTTTCTAAGAGGAAGAACATGTCTCTAATGGAAATGGAAAGGCATGGTCAAAAGTCAAGCTTTACCACATAGCTTCTAGCTTGAGGCTATTATGTGTACAACATATGCTTTATAGGTATCCCACTAAAACACATTGTAATATGTCACTCCATATGAGGCTTGGATGGTTGAAAGCCATATTCTGCTTATCTACATGTTTTTGGTTGCATGGCATATGCATTAGTGCCTAAACGACAATGAAAAAATTGGATGATAAGGTTGTAAAATGTATTTTTTGTTGGATATAATTTTCAAAGCAAAGACTATCATATATATCATCTACAAACTAAAAACATTATGGTTAGTTGTGATGTCGTTTTTGTGGAAGATGCAAGTCAGCCCTTACTTTCATGTACCTAGGAGACATTAGGTAACTCAAAGGATGTGTATAACACTTTGGTACCTCTTTTTACAAGTGGGAGTCAAGTGCTAGTCCTAGTGAGGCAATTTCTCAACATTTACAGGTTTCAAATGATGATGTAGATCATTCCATTTCTGATGTAGATTTACATGATGCACTTATTAATAAAAGAGCTGACATACAAGAGACAAATAATATGCCTAAAGGGATAGTGCACACTTTGAGATTTTGTGTATTAATGATGCACAACATTTGTTCAAATTATATAAAGTGAACAATAAATAAGTCAGTCTATTGCATAGAAAATTGACATGTTCCATCCATAGCCCCCATCCTTGCTCTCACAAAAGAAAGTTTGGAATTGTCTTCAAACAAAAATCTAAGTAATTGCGCACCAATTTTTTTTTTAAATGTGAAATTATTACCAGACTTTCACTATTTGCAACTTCTCTTGAATCTTTGGTCTTCATGCCTTTTTGAGGTTATCTTCGAACTTGCAGGCCCCAATTTCATGGAAAAAATAGGGTTTATATGTTATTCATGTACATATGCTATATTGTATGAGTCCTATTTGGGTTGTAGGGTATGCACACACCCTCAGTTGTGCATAAGAACCCTCCCTAGACCATGAGAAATAACTTTTTTTGTATATATTTGAGTGTCACATGTGAACACTCTCCTAAAAGCACTTTTTAATATTTCCTCATACTATAGTATAGTAGACTTGAGAATCTCTTACTTTATGGCTCTTCTAGAAAACTCCCCACGTAAAAAACCCACGCATGCCCTTCATTGGGATTTGGTTGTTATAAATTTGATCTTAGAATATCTTAAAAGATATGGTAGTCAGAAAGAGAATCACCTTTTTGACTTTTCAAAAGAGCACATGGGGAATAAAGCTTAGCTTATAAATAGAAGCTCATTTTTGTAAAGGGGAGCTTTTGGTCGACGTGTTGTCATGTAATATCTCTTATCAATGGAAGAAGGCTCTCATTTACTCCAAGACTTGTTACATTTACATGTATTTGTGTCTTTGTGAGTATGTGAGAGTGGAGTGTGTGTACCTATGCATGTCTCTCCTTTGTGTGAGTAGAGTAGTTGCATTTGCTTGTATTTTCCTCATGGACTAGGATCCTTGACCCCCTATTCTCCTTGTTTTCAAGCATGTGGCATAGCATGGGGCTGATGCCAATGGCTTGAACATGTGAGAGGCAGGGGTGGATGAGAGGAGAGTCACTCTTGAGCCTTCCTTTTTGCTTCCATGCAAGGTGGTGAGGGTTTTTGGTCGTTCCTTGCTACAACCTCAACACTTTTTGGCACCGTTGTCGGGGATGGTCGGCCTTTCATCACTTGGAGAGCTCAAGAACATGTGGTAAAGTATTATGTTGCAATATTTTTTGCTCAATTATGTAGGATTTGAGTTTGTGCATGGCACTTTCACCCTTCCTTTGAGCCATTTGCTCCCCATTTTCTTGTTTTTGTAAGGGAGTTTTAGTTCAGTTCTGTTTGATTCACAAAAAAAACACCCCCTAACCCCCTTCTCTCTCTCTCCCTCTCCCTATCACACAAACACACATCTCTACACACACATTTGGACATCAACCCCATCTCTGTCATTTCTTGGTGTTGATGTCTGTCTTGAAAAAAAAGGGATGGTAGTCCTCCTTCTTTTCCCTCCCTCTTTTCATTTCAATACAAAAACCAAAAAAAAAGAAAAAAAATCACGAAATTGTATTTTGTCCGCTCCCAATCATGAAGGACCTAGAGTTTTAATTCCTCTCTCACTATAAAGTTTTACAGCTCTTAATTATTTGGACCTCTGAAGATATTCGAAACTAGAACTCGGAACGTTCATAATGCCCATGGCTTGAGGTAGGTTAGAAGAGGGGTAACATCCCTCTCTGTCGTCTCTTTTCACCCTTAATGTCAGCACTATCGATGGTAGGTGGGAGGGGAGTAATGTCCCTCTCCTTCTCTCTCTCTTCATCAATGACAAAGTGGTCGTGCACAGTGTTGGGGGGGGGGATTACCTTCCTCCTACAATATTGGTTCATTTTTGTTTGGGGGTGAGACTTTATGGTCTCCCCCCTCCTGTTGTGTAGCTGTGTGGGGAAGATGAGCTCTTTCCCCTCCTCTACACTACCTCAGGTATGAGCTTGGAAGCTTTCCCTTATCAGAATCAAGCTCAGCTCCCCTCTTCTACTGTGGTACTTTCGTATTGGAGTTATGTCCCTTATGGCTCCTTCTCTGCCTCAGCTCGGAAGCTCCTCAGTGCATCGTGTTGGAGTTTTGTTCGCTTGTTTTCTCAACATGAGGCCATACACAAGTTCTCCATACTATCAAAACTTGCAAGGGGACCTCACAGGTTGCCCCCATCTCTTCCTAGTTGGGGCAAATTGGTAACTATTGTTGATCTCCTTGGTGTTCCCTTCGAGATCCCACCTGCACTCGCTTCGAACCCATCTCTTTGTTCTAATGGCTCCGCAGAACTCGGCTCAGTGCTCCCTTGAGGCACCACAAGCCGCGCAGTTCCCAGAAGATTACTCCTTTTTTCGTCGACGTCATTCAAGCCTCATGATCTCCATCACATCGTTGACGGAGCATATCTTTGGGGGACCCTACTGGCAAGGTGAGCTCCATTGTGTGCTAGTTTTTCTTGGTCTCAAGTCTTTCTATCTGCACGCAGATCCTGGATTGATCCTCGCCTTTTTGCTCATTTCCTTATGGGCTGTTGAACCTTCGTGGTCTCCATTCTCCTTATGGATGGTGCTGGCGGGGTTGTTTGTCTGCTCTCTCTGGTTCCTCTAGCTTCGGCTTGTTCATTTATTTCCTTGGGGTCGGTTTTTATGCATCTGTGGAGCTATGTCCAAACTCCCGAGACTTGAGTTACCATACTGCTGGGGAGGGTCCAACTTCGTGCTCCACAGTTCTCGTGGCTTTTTTTTGTGCCGCTCGGGATTCCTTGTTGTGCTCGGACTTTGGATGACTACATCTTTTGGAATATGCTTAGTACAGTTATCTATTTCGGGGCGTATGGGATTGGGCTAACAACCCCCACCTTCCCTAAACACTATTCGGTTGCTGGGAAGTGATGCACTATTGAAGCCTAATGCTCAATCTTCGATCGACACAATTCATCCTTCCACACCAACTCACTAACTCGGAAAAAGAAAAAGAAATGTGGTATATGGTAACGTAAAATTGTCTGCTGCCCTGCTAAGAAAAGGTTAGATCCCATGCTTTCAGACCTGGCATATAGTGACCCGTCTTGGAATGATGTTTTTAGGCCTCGTTTCACCCAAGTTTTGCATAACCATGGCAATGTGATGTCACACTTTTCATGCATCTATTTTAAGGGATTATGAGGCTTTTCTTTATTACCTTGTAGCAATGTTGGATTTATGCATCAAACATTGGCTGCTTTGCACTATACCATTTACCTACATTTGTTTTCATGAATAGTATGTGTCACATCATCTTTTAGTAGCAGGTGGTGACCTGGAACTGATGGGCAGCATCCTATGCGGATGTATGAATGAACTATGGCTCCGTGCTTAACTCTGTAATGATTGTGATACAGTTTCTAATGACTACCTGCTATAAAAGACATCTCTGTGAACCTAATGATGGACCTCAGATGGACCTCTCTTGATTCGATATTCAATAATCTGTAGCTTTACCATAGGACTCTAATTATTGTTCCATGTCAACCAAGATTCTGAGCTAGTACTTTCTATTATTTTACTTGGGGCTCTTGCAAAGTGCTCCTTTCTTTCCTTTTGCAGCCTTTACTGTTGCATCTATGTCATTATGTGCTTTGAGGTGTCTCTAAAAGATCTATATCAAAGTGAAACCACGATTTGGGCCTTTAAGGCTGAATCATGAAACATACACGATTTTGATGTTTTTTCTTCATGATATTGGGGACTCGGGGGCTGAATAACCAAGTAAACAATGTATGAATGTATTATGATTTTCATGTGTTACTTTGAGTATACAAAGCATGTGTACACTCTTATATTACATATAATCTGCTAATTCTTGCATGTTTTTTCAACGGTAATGGAGCAAGGAAGGATTAATCACATATCGATGTGTTACTTTGAACCAATTCTTCATTTTGCTTATAGTTGGCCTAGATTGTTGTTCACAACTCTTACACATGTGCTCACTAATTGTCATTGTGGACTTGGTTTTGTTAAGACGCTTGGTGACTTGTTAGGCGGAGTAGCAACTGTAGATGGTTTTTGATGGGGAAAAGTTGCCTACAGATATTTACCAGATATATGATGTTATAATCTTTGATGGTAATGATAACCTGGTTGTTTCTTCATGTTCTCTATTTTTGCAATATCAGGACGAGGTGCCCTTGGTTAAGGTTAAGAATTATGTGACTTTCTTAATCTTGGGGTTATGCTCACATATGCTACCAACACTTGGAGGCTATAACACGACTTTTGGTTTTAAATGATATCATGTTTTTATAGGGTGTAGTTTTTGCATTGAAGGCTTGCAGATGGTGGCCCCTAGGTCTTGTGATACATCATTGCTATAAGATGATCTACTAATGCTTATGTTGCCAGTTCCTAGAAGTCGACACACATGCACGTGCTGATTGAGGCTTGAAATTCATGCAAGTGCGATGACCATGATGGGTGAGGAAATATTGGTAGACTAATCATATGTGATTGATGGAAACTTTGAAATTTGCTTAAAATACTACCATTACTAATTGTACAATGTTCTTTGAAGGGTTTGAGGGCCACTAACGTCTGAAAGAAATATAGATTGTTGAGGATTTGGGGTAGGACTTTTAAACTTGCTAAACTGATCTCTGTCTAGCTCAGGAAACTTGTAGAAGTTCTTTGTTGTGATGGTTGTGTACTGATTTATTCTCACTTCTCCACCTAGATATTCATGCTTCACAGATTTTTGGCAATGAGGGGTATTAGGTTGTGCAAATCAGAACTCTGAAATGATTCTTGGATAATTGTTATCGGATGCCATTTTTGCCAGATGAAAGATGATGAATAGACTAACTTTGGTTAAAAACATGATCTATTATTTGAAGACTGAATTAAATCATAGTTTTGGACTGATGCATATGACAATCAGGAAACTGTACCCTGGGTATCTACTTTTTATGATTGCAGCCAGGTTGCTTGTTATGAAGGTTTCAAGATTAGCTATGATACTAGGTTCTTTTCAAGGGGTCTCTGTCTTAGTTGTATTTCATGTCATAATCATGGGATTGTAATTGTCTGATGAAAATGAGCTGTAGGAATCAACATTGCTTAGAAACTTAATGATCCAAGATAATGTCCTTCATTCCCTCATTAGATTCTCTCATGTCCTAAGAAAGAAATTCCTGAAATGTTTTCATGAATGCAAGAACTTAGTGCTTCAAACTGGCCCATAACTTACCCCTGACTTCTAGGGAACTAAGCTCTAAGTGTATTGTTTTTTGGTAGGGAAGTAACTCCCTGGTTTTACAATGCTCATTTAAAGCTTATTTTTTATATAATGCATTGCAGGCCAACACACTCAGAACTTCAGCACTGATCCTTCTCATCTCCTATAGATGACTTGCTACTGTGCTTTGCATGAATAACTCTAGATAAGCTATCTTAATTTCAGGAATGCTTGTAGAATGATAGGAGTCATAATGTTGCACTATTGTCTAATATTTTTGTGAACACATAATACTCATGTTGATTAGCAGGCTTGCTGATATGAACATAGTATAAATGATGGCAGGACCATAAGGTAATCATGAAACCACATTCATCTCATGGTATACCTTGCAATATGTCTCACACTCACTTGGGGATAGCATATTTAGGAATGACAATATCATTATGGCATCACAAAGATATAAGGGACATACGGGTTCTTGCGGTTTTCCTTGCTCTTTAGCTGTAATTATTGGATTGCAGGAACAACACGATTTTCAGGAGTTCTCTCTAGAAGAAAGTCTTGCAGAAGAGGATGCCCTTGAAGTGGAAACTAAATTTGGAGTGAATGTTTATTTCATTGTTAGATGCCGTCTACTTGCTCTTTTATATGTCATTTCAGGTTTGGGAGCTTCTGGAGAAGGCATTCCCAGCCTTACAAGGACTGCATAGTGGGATGCATGCGGGGTTGACTGCCCCCAAGGGGATTGTGTCGCCCAGCTTTGAAGATTGAAGATTTGTAGATTGAAGTAAAGACTGAAGACTTGCAGCCTGAAGCTTTGCAAACTGAAGAATTGCAGATTTTGAAGATCTGAAGAGTTTCTAGACTTGACTCCAACTTGGAACAATTCAGTTATGTATGATCCTCTCTCTTAGCTTTGTCGAGGACGACAAAGTCTAGGGGAGGGAAAGTGTTGGGTTGTAGGGTATGCACACACCCTCAATTGTGCGTAAGAACCCTCCCTAGACCATGAGAAATAACCTTTTTTGTATATATTTGAGTGTCACATGTGAACACTCTCCTAAAAGCACTTTTTAATGTTTCCTCATACTATAGTATAGTAGACTTGAGAATCTCTCACTTTATGGCTCTTCTAGAAAACTCCCCATGTAAAAACCCCACACATGCCCTTCATTGGGATTTGGTTGTTACAAATTTGATCTTAGAATATCTTAGAAGATATGGTAGTTAGAGAGAGAATCATCTTTTTGACTTTTCAAAAGAGCACATGGGGAATAGAGCTTAGCTTATAAATAGAGGCTCATTTTTGTAAAGGGGAGCTTTTGGTCGACGTGTTCTCATGTAATATCTCTTATCAATGGAAGAAGGCTCTCGTTTACTCCAAGACTTGTTACATTTACATGTATTTGTGTCTTTGTGAGTGTGTGAGAGTGGAGTGTGTGTGCCTATGCATGTCTCTCCTTTGTGTGAGTAGAGTAGTTGCATTTGCTTGTATTTTCCTCATGAACTAGGATCCTTGACCCCCTATTCTCCTTGTTTTCAAGCATGTGGCATAGCATGGGGCTGATGCCAATGGCTTGAACATGTGGGAGGTAGGGGTGGATGAGAGGAGAGTCACTCTTGAGCCTTCCTTCTTGCTTCCATGCAAGGTGGTGAGGGTTTTTGGTCGTTCCTTGCTACAACCTCAATAGTACATATACTACTCATGTACATAAATGATTGGCATATACATACATCACTTCAATATGAGTTAGTTAAGATGGCTCATCACATATGTGAGTCACGTCTTGATCTTGGTTTTACAATATTCTACCACTCATGCACTCTTATGAGCTTCAATGTTGATTTAGACAACATATGTGTAATGAGGATCGAGATTATTTGTGGCTCTCCTTTTATACCCAAGTGATAGTTGATTAACCTATATTATGAGCATGGACAGCCACAAAAGTATGAAAATATAGATACAATCATGGAATGTCATGTAAAACATCTGGTTGAGGGCATTGCTCTCTAATCTCAATGTGTGGAGAATTGCATCTTGCATTTGTAACTCTGTCATAAGCTACCGTTTCAATGTATGATATAAGGCATGGCCTACAAACTAGGCATCCTATGATCTAGTGATGTTTTTCATGGCTTCTCCTCATTTGGGGGCCTCAAAAGATTGAAAATGGTCAATAGGATGCTAGATTATGAAGAGCTAGGCATTTGACATGGCTCTAAGACGAATCTAGTGTTTCATGTAGATACCAAACACATGAAATTATGGTGCCACTTCATTCATTTCACATATCCATTGCACATCCATAGTTTTATATTCTCAAAATACAAGTGTGGAAAATGTGATATCCACTTGTTGTCCACCAAGAAACCGTGTGGTGTTTGTGGGGTATTTAATTTGAATACTTCTTCTTATTTGCATCAATGCTTTTTATCCTTGACTTGTTGATAAATTAGAATTGGTTACATGTTTCCATTTCTTAGAACTCAACCAAACCTTGTGGAAGGCCCGCCTAGAGAAAGAGAATTTGACTAGTATTTTGGAGGTGTCCTCCACATGAGCCCAAAATTGAGAGTTAATCATAAGATTATTCAATATTATTTTAAAGAACACATATAAATTTTAATTACATATTTCTTGTCAAATCCTCTCAAGAGAATGAGAGTTCTACTCAACGAATAATTCTTAGAGAGAGAGAAAGAAAGAGAGAGATGGATAGAGAGAGATGAATAGAGAGAGAGAGAGAGATTTGGAAGATATATGGTAAATCATGACAAAGTGGTGGATTGGCGCTCTCTTTACATCAAATGATAATGGAATGACCCAAATAATGAAGATGGTAGCCTTATGACTATAAAATCTATATGCATTCATTGGATATCTCTGAACCCTCAAGTCAAGGGTACTCTTTTCTAGCTTCAATGTAGGGATGTGCCTCTTGCATCACTATATAGGCCCTGAGCTACAACCTAGGGATAGGGTAAACATACCTCATTTAATGTTTGATAAGAGATATGGATCCATAAATTCCATCTTGTATACACCATGTTCTACACTGATTAGACCCCTTCTAGTGACCAAAGTAGGTATCTTATGATCTAGTGATGTCTCCTTAAAAACAAGCCTTATAAATTTGGACATGATTGATGCCACATATGGAGAAGTGGACATATATTGCATATCATCATTCTCATAAGGTTTCAAAGTTTCCAAATTTTGTATTGAACCCTTATTGTTGTGTCTTTTCCATTTTAGGCTTTATGGGGAAATTTATTGGAAAAAAATGTGCAATTGGTGTCATGTTTACAATACTCTTTGAATTGCCTACAAGTGAAGAAATGAATAAATAATATACACATGATTTCTTCATAATGTTCAGTTCATTCTTCAACTAAATCTTTCTAGCCTTTCTATTTGTCCTATATAGAAGCTTCCTTTCAATCATTAAGCTTCTATATGTTACCTGCCATTGCCTTTGGCACATTGTGAAAAAACAAAACCATTAATTCTTTTTTTCCTTCTTATCACATGATTTCCAAGATTTAGTATGAGTTGGAGTTGCATTTTTCATCATGATTTTTTATTCTTATTCATCATGTACCTTTCCTAGAACCCCACATGCCTTTCCTAGAAACATAATTTCTTGTTATAAGCTTTCACATATGGTAATTATTATTTTGATTTTTTTCAATTCTAACATTGTAAATAGTCTTTTCAATTATTATAAGCTTGTTTGAAGATTATCCTCAGTCTTATATGTCCCAATACCATGATTCAAAAAATAGGTTTTGTGTGCCTCTTTGTGATCTCTTACCACACACAAAAAAATCTCTCTCTCTTACACACTCTCATCTCCAATGCACAAGATAAAGAGTTCGTGAATTATCTTCTTCTCCTTCAATCCCAAAAAGAATATAAGAAACAAAAAAAATAGGGCACACATATGTATATGCCTTGTACATGAACCAAAACCTAAACATACAATGAAGGCCTAGTTTGGATGAGTACATGAGCTAGACATGTACATAAAGAAGGTTGGTATAACAATAGAGATAAATTATTGGCATATACATACATCATGCCAATATGAGTTAGTGAAGATGACTAAATCACATACCTGCGTCACATGCAAAAAGTCTCCCACTCATGCACCCTTCCAAGCTTCAATGAAAATCTAATGGTGATCTAGACAACATGTACCTAATGGTGATCTAGACAACATGTACCTAATGGTGAAAATCTAGACAACATGTACCTAATGATGATCTAGATGATCTAAAGAGTGGTGTGGCTCTCCAAAGGGTGGTGTGACACCCCATGGACACCCCCCTAAAAATATGAAAATCTACATACATTCATGGAATATCCTCTAAAATCTCTACTTGAGGGCAGTGCTTCGGACCTCAACGTGTGGAGTGTTTCATCATTTGTGACTAGGCCATAAGGTACCACCTAGACTTGGGCAAAAGTTTTTCCTTCAAGATATGTTTTAAGATATGGAACCATTTATGTCACCATGGCCTACACAATTAAGAATTCTTATAATGTGTAAACTAGGCATCCTATGACCTATTGATGTTTGTCATGGCTTTTCCTCATATGGGCGCCTCAGTAGTTTGAAAATTACCAATAGGATGCTAAAAGAACTAGGAATTTGACATGGCTCTAAGAATAATCTAGTGTCTCATGTTGATACGGAACACATTAAGTTATTTGTGTTGCTTTATTTATTGCACATATGCATTGCAAAACCACAATTTTGTATTCTTATAATATATGAGATAAGGTTGTGGAAAATGTGGCATTTGCTTTGAAAATTTCTCCTTCTTTGCTCCATTTCAATGCTTATATCCTTCTTATACTTGACTTTTTGATAGACCACTACTACTTTTTAGAGCAAAAACTTATGCGCCAAAAACTTGAGAGCTAGTTATATGAATAGTCAATTTTAAGTTAAGGAAACACACACACATATGGGGAGAGAGAGAGGGAGAGGGAGAGAGAGAGAGAGAGGTCTTATTGTATTGATGTCTTATTATTTCCCAATTTTGTATTGATCTCTTATTGTTGTGTTTTCTCCATTTTAGCCTTTATAGGTATGAAGAAAGGAATAAATGGCTCTAACACATATCCATTGCACATCTGTATTCTTAATTGGCAATGTACACAGATGATAGGCATTGCATATCACACTTTTATATTCTAAATTAAAAAATAAGATTTCGGAAAACGTGATGTCTAGTGGTTGATAATGTCTTCTTTCATATTCTTTGTTTCTCTTTGTTTTTGTATTCTATGTGTGATGTTTACTTTGAAAACTTCTTCTAGTTTGCATAATTTGAATGCTTCTTGTCCTTCACTTGTGGATGGAGTCATGTTTCTCATGCGTTTCCATTGCATAAAATTCAATAGAGCCTTGTGGAAAGCGTACTAGAAAATGAGACCTTGACTAGCAACAATCTAGTTGAGGTCCCTACCACTTATGAACCCGAAATTGTGACTCAATAATAAGGCTAGACAAATTTCAAGTAAAGAACACAAAGAAATTTATATTTCTCGGTCAAAGCCTCCCATTCAAAGAGTAGAACTTCAAAAAGAATTGAGAGAAAGAGAGAGTGGGAGAGAGAGAGAGGGAGAGAGAAAGAGAGAGATTACCAAATGAGATATTTAGACTCATATGACATTGGAGTTTATGCGTGAACATCTTAGGCCAAATTTAAAATGATGTCTTCTCAAGAGGAGCCATGAAAAAGAAAACGTGTTGATGCAATAAAATGAAAGTGATGTATAATTACTAGTTCAAGAGGCTAATTTGCATGGGTTTAAACTTTAAAAACCTTTGGATAATACTTGGATTTTAGAAACCCATGTAAAGGCCTCTCTTCGGTATCCATGTGATGGACACATGGCAAGCTTAGTCCTCTTGATCTAGAGGTATATGTATTATCGGAAGTGGGTGGGCCTCAATAACAATATTAATCACAGGTTTACAAGATCTTCCAACACATGAACTTTAGCATGCACACCTTGATATTAAAAAAGAAGATGAGTGAGAGATAGAGAGAGAATAGACAATATTTTCAAAGTGATGTGCCTAAGAGGTATGAAGTGTGCGTGTTTGTATGAATATGGAAAATATGAACAATTTAGAACTATTTTATAGCAAACTCAAATTCTAATTATCCTTAAATTAGAAACTAGTGAATGAACAAGTGGGAACAGATGTAGACTTGTTAATCATAGTATGTTGGCTGATACAAACTCCTCCAGATGTCTCTAGATGCAGAGCACAACTCCTCCAAGGGTGTAGCAACTCTTCCTCCAAGATGACCTCCTCCTTGCATTGAGCTAGTGATCTAACTTGAGCATGAGAAGATAATCAATCAATAAGCAAGGTCTTCTTATATAGCTTTAGTTTCCATCTAAAAGCATGATCACTATCAGAATTGGTGCCACAAAATGATCCACGAAAAAATATATCGCATAAATCTAATCATCGCGTTATAATAGCGAAAAAAAACAAAAAACTACGAGGGAAAATATTCTGCATTGCTGGTTGTTGTGCCCAATAGGTTTCAAACCTGGGAGACTTGTTTGACATTGAATTGCCTTATCGAACATGTACCATGTTTTATAGAAGATCTACTATAGATTTCTACATATGTTGTGGCTTGGATTTTTGTGAACAATATTGTCATCGTCTCCAACAATCCCCCCTTCAATGTCATAATGGTACAAGGTTTAATAACCTAAAAAACTTTTGATATCTAAAAATATCTCTTAACTAGTTTCCACTGAATCTTGAGCTGACTCTGCATGAACTTGGATACTTGAGAAACTGCAAACTGAATGACCGAACATGTATTACATAGATATATCAAGCAACCAACTGCTTGACTATATAATGTAGCATCAAAAGTTTCTAAATCTGCTTTTGACTGTAATGACACATTGATATCTATAGTTGTCTGCATAGGCTTAGAATTTGACATCTCAAACCTTTCCAATAATTCTCAATGTATTTTTTTGTGTCATGTAGACAATCTCATCTCTGTATATGAATTCAATCCCAAGATAATAATGTAAAATACCTTAGTCATTTACATCAAATGTATGCTTAAGTTGTCCTTTAAACAACTGAAGATCTAAATCTTTGGGACATGTGATAATCATATCACTTTGTAATGCATCTTGAATACTAGTTGGTTCATTCTCAACTGAATTAATAGTTAAAATATTATGAATCTCAATATGTTCTACATAATTTACCTCGTCTGTTTATTGTCTCCTTGTTTGACTTCTGTTTCTTCCAGTGTATTCCTTTACACCACTATCCTTCCAGGTTTGATATAACCACTTTGGTGTATTCCTAAAAAGTGGTGGTACCCTTTCTGGTTCTTCAATATCTCTTTCTTCTAGAACTATGGAATCTTCTCCAACTTCATAAATCGAAACATCAAGAGGTACTGATGATGGACTAGGTATTGCTGTAGGTAATTTAACTATGTCTTCACCTGCATCTCTTAGGTTTTGAGTAGGTTCATCACCCCCCTTGTATGTCTGAATACAAGAATCCAAATTCCTTCTAAAAAATGTATAATCATCTACTTTTATGAAATCTTGAATTTCTTCCTTCTTATCATAAACCTGATTTTTTTCAATATATGCATTGCGTGAGAGTAGTATATCACCTGTATCTAGAACATAGAATCTGTATCTTTTGCTTTCAATTGCATAATCAATAAAGATAGATTTAATGGCCTTTACATCAAGCTTACCACGATCCTTCTTCTCAATGTGAACATAAGTTTGGGAACCCAAAACTTTAAAGTAACTCACATTGGATTTTTTCCAATAATAAGCTTCATAAGGTGTGACAATCTTCAAAGCTTTTGTGGAAGACCTATTCAGAATGCGATTAGCTATATGTACTACATCAAACCAAAACTTGGGAGAAAGCTTTTTGGATGACATCATACTATGCATCATATGTTCTTGCATATAAGCAATAGTGAGTTGATGAGAGATATTGTTGTCTTCAAGAAAAAACTTAAAGTCCTTTGACATGTACTCTCCTTCTCTATCGCTTCTCAAAATTTGTATCTTTGATTGACTTTCATTTTCAACCATAGCTAAGAACTTCTTAAAAGTAGGAAAAACCTCTTTTTCAAGATCGTAAATCCACGAATATCTTGAGAAATAATCAATGAACATAATAAAGTACATGAAACCTTGAATAGAATATATTCTCATCAAACCATTCACATCTAACTATATGATCTGCAACTTCCTTGTGGTCGTGATGTATCCATGCTTCTTGAAAGGAATTTTGTGAAGCTTTCCTTCAAGACATCCTTCACATGACTCTGCATCATCTGGTAAAGCAAAAGTAGGCAAACTCTCTACCATACCTTATCTTTGATACGCTTGAGAGTTGTGTAGTTGATATGACCAAATCCAACATGCCATAACTTCATGTTCTCTGTAGGTGTAGTAGACCTAGCAACATTAGCATGACTAATTTTGGAAAATACAAACATGCCACTTCTGTTTTCATCTTGAAGCAGACAATGCTCATCAACACAAGATCTGACATGAATATTTCTTAAAAACAACTTTGTAACCATCTGACAAGAAAGTAGAGATAGAAAGCAAATTCTTCTTCATGTTTGGAACATAAAGAACATTAGAAATTGTGAAATTTCCACCTACTCTGGACTTTAGGTTCACTTCTCCAACACCAACAACATCTAAATCATCACCATCCGCAATGATCACTCTTCTACCTGAAGAGTTAGAAAGGGAAGAAAATACCTTTTTGCAACCTATCATATGCTTACTAGCTCCAAAATAAAAAATCCAAGGATCATCTGAGATTGCATTTAATGCGTTGTGATTAAAAGCTAATTCTTCAATATAAACACATGCATAAGAATCTACCTTTGTAGATTTAGGTTTTGGATAAGCTTTAGCACTATTAGTTGATGCTTTTTTCTTCTCATTGAAAATCTTAGTTTTGCATTCTACTATGTAATGACTTGGTTTCTTATAGTAATGGCATACTCCTTTCTTTGAATTACATGTATTCAAAGACATTGGGTGTAGAGGAAGCATTAGGGGTAGGGTGGAAGACTTAGGATTAGAAGACTTACTTTCCTTCTTGGATTGTTGACTCTTCTTCTCATTCTTTGTCTCCTTCTTTTGCTTTCCCTTTGATGATGACAACATGGCTTCATCACTCTTTTCTATACCTTTTTGTTGATCTTCATCTTGAAGTAATAGGAACTATAGCTCTTCAAATTAAATTTATCTATCTCTTGTAGAGAGAGACAAAGAAGTAACAAAAGCACGATATGTAGATGGAAGTGAGTTTAGAAGTGTGTTACCATCTCTTCATCTTAAATGTTGACTCCAACATTGAGTAATTGATCTCCTAAATCTTTGAGCTTCAAAATATGTGACTGAACTAATTCACCAAATTTCATCCTTGTGTTGGCTAGTTGTCTCCTTAGATGAGCTTTCCTAGCATAGTTTCTACTCTGATAGAGATTATCTAACTCCAACCAAGCTTGTCAAGAGTTTTTGCAAGACCTAATTTGAGGTATAATATGCCTTTTGACTCCCATAGCAATATATGAAAGTGTTAGGGCATCCCTTGAATCCCATCTGGATTGCTCTTCTGTAAGAAGTAATCTGGAAGTAGTATAGACTCCTAATGATGAAAGAGTTTCTTCTTCTTAACTAACCTCTTGTTGAGTCAAAATATGAACAGGGGTTCTTCTAGAAGATGAATTAGCCTCTTTTCCGACTTGTCTTGGCCTTGGATAAGTGTCATTAACAATATTCCATAAGTCCTTTTATACTAACATATTCATCATCATAAAACTCCACATTGGATAGTTAAACATTCCTTCAAGCTTACCTTGATTCTCAAATACATAGTCACTCATCTTGTTAAGGATGCATATCAACTATACTATGATACCAAATGTTGGAAGTGGGTGGGCCTCAATAAAAATATTAATCACAGGTTTACAGAATCTTCCAACACATGAACCTTAGCATACACACCTTAATACTCAAAAAGAAGATGAGTAAGAGATAGAGAGATAATAGACAATATTTTAAAAGTGTATAGCGAACTAGAATGCTCACATAGATGATCTATATTCAAATGTCAAATTACAATGTGTGAATATGATACAAACTGACAATATCTGAATCTAGGCAAAAATAAGAACTAGATACAAGAGATTGTGTGCCTAAGAGGTATGAAGAGTGTGTTTTGAAAAATATATAAAGTTTAAAACTATTTTATAGTAAACTTAGATTATCCTTAGATCAGAAACTAGTGAATGAATAAGTGAGGACAGATGTAGACTTATTACTGACAATACGTTGGCTAACTTGAATAGTAGAGCACAACTCCTCCAAGAGTGTAGCAACTCTTCCTCCAAGATGACCTCCTCCTTGCATTGAGTTAGTGCTCTAGCTTGAGCATGAGAAGATGATCAATCAAGAAGCAAGGTCTTCTTATATAGCTTTATTGTCCATCTAAAAGCATGATCACTATCAAAATTGGATTGCAAAACAATCTGCAAAAAATATATCTCGGAAATATAATCAGCATGCCATGATAACGAAAAAGAAAAAACAAAAAAACCATGAGGGATATTTTGCATTGTTGCCGATTGTGCCCCATAGGTTTTGAGCCCGGGTAAGTTTCTTGAAAGTGAATTGTTTTATCCAAGATGCCCCACACTTTTTTCGCCAAAACATAAGTTTTACATACGTTGATATTTGTGAACAATTTTGACATTGTCTCCAACATATATGGGTGCAGTTGGGTTTTCTGGATGCATGCTCTCAAGCTCTAGTATGGTAATAATTATCTTGGAGGCCACAACTTGGAGCATTCAACATTAGTAATGAGAGACCATGGTGACCATGGTGATTATAGAGGAAGCCTTTTAGAAGCCTTGAAATTTTTGTCATGCAAATATCTTATCTTTCTCTCTCTATTTGCAAAAGAGTTATTGTCAAAGCCCATGAGATCGTGATCTAGGAATATTGAAGAGGTTCCATAGGACTCTCCCTAAAGGGAAGGAGGAGCCCCCTAGCTTCTAAAACTTCTTGAAGTCGTATTTTTTGGAGGTTTCTAAAACTTCTTGAAGTCGTCTTTTTTTAAGTTTTTTTGCTCAAAGTGCAATGATACCTCCAAGGCATCTCAAGGTATCATAGTTTTGTGATTTCCCATGCTCATGGAATTGTGTCCAAGCCAATTTTCAAGGAGTCATAACTTCATGAACCAAGGAGATTCATAGGTTGGAGATGACTACCTTGGGTGGCCTATTCACTCTTTTGGAGAGGGAGAGAACTTTCCCAACGTTTACATATTCTATATGGTGGTTCAAATACCAAATTTGGTACAAGGACTTCTTCTTTGGGCTCTCATGTCTTCCTTGTGCCCACTTGCTTTATAGTTCAAAATTTCCATGACATATCTTCTATTTTCACCTGGAGGAGATGCTTATTCGTGCCTATCTTAGAATCCTCTTCTGTTAATACCGATCCAATTTTACATGATTTCTTTTTAGATTTTGGAGTTCCATTTGGAGAGTGGATCATCTCCTTCCTTCTTGGAGCTTGTCTTGGACTTCCCCCCCCCCCCCCCCCCCCACTTTTTTCAGGTTTATGACATTATTAGAGTTCTCTAATGAGCATGTGTGACATGCCTTGCTATATGTGTATAAAGCTAACTTGGAGATACCTCTTGCTTCATGCAAGGAAATTAGGTTTGAATGCTCTCAAAAGGGAAAGCCTAAAGGCCTTACTTGGGGTAAGGAACTATTGGAGTTTGAGGTCTGTGGAAGCACACAAACAACACATTGCTCCTTCAAATATGTGATCCTTGTCCAAAAATTGTCCATAAAATCTCCTTCATTCATATGCTCACTCTCCAATTGTTTTTGGAGGTAAGCAACATGAGCCTCACTTCTTGCCAGGTACGAAGTGGTAAGTGTATCCCAAGTATCCTTTTGTTTTTTTGCAGGAGTGAATGTGAGGGATAATGGCACATTTGATAGAAAAAGCTATCAATGCATGTGCATAAGCATCTCTATCATTCCAATGACGTCGCTGTGGAGTAGGTGTAGCAAGAACCACAACACAAACAAGAATTTGAAGATCATCATCTTCAACGCCTTTAATATCAACTTCAATAACTATATTTGCAGGTGTAGTAGGATGCTTTTCAATACCCTACACAATATTCTAGATCCCTTTTGCTACCAATACATGAAACATCATATCAGCCCACAATGGGTACTTAGTACCATCCTTCTTATCCTCAACAAGCAACATATGGAATACATCATTGCTTTCAGCCATGGCCAATGACTAAATACCCTGATGCAAAAAAATGATTGTATCTCAAAAAGTTGAACAAAAACATCCTGACAAGCTTTACTAAACCTATAGTAGACTTTGAGCCTCTTGCAATGGTGAACTAAAACCTGTATATGTTTGGCACAAAAGGAGGAAATTGCCTACATAGTCCCTATAATAGTGTGTTTGGAGGCAAAAGGAGCTCAAATCAAAATTTCAATGCCACAAAGCGAAGCAGTCTTGAATTCCTAATCACCACAAGTATGCTAACTAATTTTTGTGTGATTTTGAGATTGTGACTGGAGGGGTGTCGATGATGCCCTAGATGAAGCGGTGATTGTTGACTGGATCTTGTAGATGCATGTACACAGAGATAGTACAACAATGAAATCTCACAAAATCACACACAAAATAGAGAGAGACAAGAGACTAAACACAAGATTGGGTACAATACCACTGTTGATCAGATCTTGTAGACGCACATACACAAAGATAGTACAGTAATGAAATCTCACAAAAGCACACATAGAATAGAGAGAGACAAGAGACTGAACACAAGATTGGGTACAATCTCCCCCACATGCTCTGTTTTATGTGAATTTATATTGTCCATCAAAGTATGTGTATTTACAGGTATTTTCATTATGTCCTAAATAGAAGATACATGAGGGTGGTGCTCCAAAAAGCATGCGTTTATGAAAATCTACTTTATTTACAAAATATTGCTTTCTAAGCGATCTACTATTTTTACAAAAACATCACTTTCTAAGCGATCTACTATTTTTACAAAAAATATATAAAATACTATCTTTTAAATATCTGAATAAATCCACATGTGTTCATGCCCTCATGATTCTTTACCTGCTAAATCAAAACACAATCACATTAAAGACCTCAAGACATTAACATTCCATTATTCCATAAAGTATATCAATGACCTGCTTTGATATCACTTGTTGGAGTTTGAGGTCTACGAAAACACACAAACAAACCAAAGAAGGAGAAGATGCTTGGAGCACAGCACAACACTCAGTGTATTACCAAGTGAAAATATGCAAAGATAAGTCACATGTCAGGTTTATACGCATATATACAAGCTAAGGAAAAAAACCTCATAAAGAAAGGAAAAAGTGCCTCAGTGGTCCTAAGTCCACTCATATACATCACTATCAAAAAATAGGAATAGGAAGATAATATGGAACAATTAAAGAAAGGTGTACCATCGGTCTCAGTCCTACAACTTGTAGACCCAAATGAACCATCTATGATTAGTACAAACACAAGCCGACTTGCAATTGGAGTTGTGTTGAGTTGAATGTTCAACCAATTGCTTTTAAAAGTCAAACATTAAACATAGCTACCTATGAAAAAGAGCTTTATGCAATTCTGCATGTTCTAAAGAAATGGAGACATTACATGTTTGGTGCCAAAGTAACCATAGTCTTTGATCAAACAAGTATCAAAGGGTTTGCAAACCAAGAGATTTAAACGGTAGAAAAGCTAGATGAGTTGCGATACTTCAGGAATTTTACTATGACCTTAGATATCAAAAAAAAAAACCAATATAGTTGTACATGTTCTAACCCACATGCCTATGTTGAAGCATCTAAGCTTCATACAAATATCCAATGATTCGATCAAGTTAATGAAAGGAAAGTATATAAAAAAAATCCAAGTTTTAAAGAAGCTTTGAAGAAAGTTATTGATCAAGGTACAAACTTATATTTAGATGATAAGTTTAAACATTATAGTATCCAAGATGAATACTTGTTATGTAAAGGAAAGATTTGTGTGACTTGTAATAAAGAACTTAGAAGAAATATTTTTTTTTGAATTCCACGATGCCCGTACTGCTGGTCATCTTGGAATCAATGAAACTTAGGAATTGGTCAAGAACAATTCTATAGAACAAGTGCACATAAAGATGTATAGATTTAAATGTACTTAATTGTACAAAGTTTCAAGTAAATAAATTGAAGATGTTTAATATTGGTGGCATGTTATATCCCTTGAAATTCCCAACGAAAAGTGGGAAAGTATTTTCCATTGAATTTATTATGGGTTGACCTCAAACCTAGAAAGGACGTGATTCAATTTGGGTTATAATAGATTCTTTGAATAAAATGGCTTAGTTCATTCCTACTCTAACTACAATTAAAACTATTTATTGGGCATCTCTATCGACTCTATGGTCTACCACAAATCATAGTGTCGAATAGAGATAGAAAATTTACTAACCATTTTCTCAATAGCTATTTTTTGTCGATTAGAGATGAAGTTGAGCATGAATACTGCTAAATATTCACAATTGGATGTGAAAAAAAAGATTCAATCAAATATTTGAAGTTATGTTGAGAGCATATGTATCTTCAAATCAAAATGATTACAAGACTATTTACGCATAGTTAAGTTTGCTTACAATAGTGCCAAACGTTTTGCACCAGAGCATAGTCCATTCATGTTAATGTATGGGTTCTAGTCGAGGGCCCCATATGTAGTAGGAATACAAAAGAAAAAATTCCAAGTCACTAAAGATTTCTTGGAATGTATGAAATTTAATATAAAGGTAGCTAAAGGAAACCCTAGGAAAGCCTAGGATATAACTAATGCATATAGTGACCCTAGGAGGTGAGAAATTTCCTTTAAGGTTGGAGGACAAGTTTGTTTCTACAAGTTCTTGAGAAATACGAAAATCTAAAAACAAGACACTATCCAAAACTATCTCCAAGATATTGTGGCCCTTTCATAATTCTTAGAAAAGTTGGGACTATCGCACTTCTAGAAGTTTGTCTGTTTCACCCACAATGTCATGTTAGAAGATTGAAAAAGAAACTAGTTGAACAAGATAATCTTGTATCCACGGGTACAATAGTCCAACCTATTTCATTACACACAGTCCCTCATGAATGAGAGATAACACAATACACTCAACATAAAAGACAAGAAGTTGTTTATATAGGGGGTCCCTAGTATAATGGAAGGATGAATAGAGGAAAGTGCTTGTTGGGAACAAGTAAGTTCCATGAACAAAAGATTTCCCTCTTTTTCAAACCTAAATTTAGAAAAACAAGAAACTCTTTGAGACTAAGACCATGATCGACGAGATTGATCATGGAGGATGTGTTGATATATTTTGGTAGTGATGTGTGTGAACACACTTAGGACCGTCGGGGCACTTTTTTCCCTCTTTAGGAGGTTTTTTCCCCAAGCTTGTATATATGCCTATAACCCTAACGGGTCACTTATCTTTGTACATTAACTTGGTAATGCATTCAATATTGTGTTATGCTCCAAGCTTCTTTCTCTTCCTTATGATGTTCATGTGCTCTCGCAAACCTCAAACTCCAATCATTGGTATGAAATCAGGTTGCCACTTCCTCTAGGGCATCATCGACATCCCTCACGTCAACAAAATTTGGTGAGCATACTCAAGGTGATTAACAGTTCAAAATGACTTCACTTTGTGATGCCGAAATTTGGATATGAGATCATTTTGGTGTCCCAATGCACTTGTAGTGCCTATGTAGGCAATTTTGTCTTTTTGTGCCAAAAATATATAGAGGTTTCAGTGTGCCAATGCAAGCACCTCAAAGTCTACATGTTTAGAAGAAGTTATGTTCAACTTTTTGAGATACAATCATTTTTCTACATCATGGTATTTTAGGCAGTGCTGAAAGCAATGATGTATTTTGTATGTTGACTGTTGAGGACAAGTTGGATGGCACCAATTACCCATTATGGGCATATATGATATGCCATGTATTGGTCTCAAAAGGACTATGGAATATTGTGCAGGGTGTTGAAAAACGACCTACAACACATGCAAATACAATTATTGAAGGTGATGTAGATGGCATTGAAGATGACAATCTTCAAATTCCTATTCGTGCTATGGTTCCTACTACACCTACTATAAAGCAACTTTGTTAGGATGGTAGAGATGCTCATGCACATGCATTGATAGCTTTGTCTATCAAACATGCCATTATTCCTCATATTCGCTCTTGCAAAGCAACAAAGGATGCTTCGGATACACTTACCAATTTGTACCAGGCAAGAAATGAGCCTCATGTTGCTTACCTCTAAAAACATTTGGAGAGTGAGCATATGAATGAAGGAGATTCTATGGATAGTTTTTTTACAAAGATCAAAGATTTGAAGGAACACTTGATTTCTGCAGATGAAGTCTTGCCAGATAGTTTACTTGTGCAGACCGTTCTTAATGGTCTTCCAGTTTGATATCAAATTTTTGCTTCTACTATTCAATTGATGATAAAAGGCAATTCGAATACCTTAACATTTGAGGATTTAGTCACCGTTTTGTTGCAAGAAGACTAGTCCAGGTAGAACATGTCTATTATGCATGTTGTAGATCAAGCTTTCTTAGCTAGTCAGAAGGGCAAAGGTAACTGGAACTCATCTACTAGTAACCAAAAATCTATTGATTCTACATAGTCGAAAAAGGAAGACAAAGATGAGAAGAAATAAAAAAAAGTAGATATTGTTTTGTAAATACTGTAAGGAAAATGATCATGCCATAAAGAGTTGCCCAAGACTAGTTGCAAAAGAGGCAAAGAAAAAAGATATTGGAATGGTTGTTGCAGATGCCTCTACACCTAAAACAGAGTTTGCTAATCTTGTCTGTATTTTCAGCCACACGTAAAACTACAGGTTCCTTGAGGGGTTTTCAATTTTGGTGGGAGCAATCGCTGCAAATTTATGCAGGTTTTTAAAGCCTAAAACATCAGAGCTGACAGACACTTGCAGGTGTTATTGGCTAGTTTTTGGGCTGTGTATTCAGCCTTTTAGTGTCATTTTACTGCATTTTACTTTGCTCTATGGAAGAATCAGATTAAAGATGTGCTGATTCAAAGGAGGCAATGGAAGCCAATAAATGGGATTTCAAAGAAGCCTGCTGACATGGATGAAGATGATTGGGATGAGTTAGATGAAATGGCCAGGTCTACCATTCGCTTGCACCTGGCAGATAATGTTTACTTTACAGTATTAGACTGTGAAAGTGCGGAGGAGCTTTGGAAGAAGTTATGCAATACATATGAAAAAGAGACGGCATCAAATAAAGTGTATCTGATGAGAAAATTATATGACCTTCGTATGAAGGACACAGATAGTGTTGCTGCTCATCTAAATGAGTTTGATGCTATATTCTCCCAGTTACAGGCTTAGAAAATGGATATGGATAATGAAATGAAAGCAGTATTGTTGTTATGCACCCTGCCATCATCATGGGATACGTTTTGCATAGCTATTAGCAACAGTGCAGCTGGTGGTAAACTCGTCTATGATGGCATATGTGGAGCACTCTTGAGTGAGGAGATTCGTAGAAAATCTATGGTTGGCACTCAAAGTGGAGATGCATATAATGTTCGTGATTCTTACCAAGGAAAGAATCAACAACGTGGCAGGAGCAAGAACAAGGAAAAGAATGGTCAACAGAATAAGAGTAGAAGTAAATCAAGGAAGAGGGATATCGAATGCCATTATTGTCATAAGAAAGGACACATGAAGAAAGACTGTTATGCATTAAAGAATGCTAAAGGTA
Source organism: Ceratopteris richardii (assembly GCA_020310875.1). Classification (NCBI taxonomy): domain Eukaryota; kingdom Viridiplantae; phylum Streptophyta; class Polypodiopsida; order Polypodiales; family Pteridaceae; genus Ceratopteris; species Ceratopteris richardii. The sequence continues at coordinate 66,001,274 of CM035441.1, forward strand.
AAGGACAGAATGTTGATGGGCATGTTAAACAGTTACCTGCACCATCTACTTCGACTGTGAAGATTGAAGAAATTAATGCTATTTCTGATGATGCTGATGTGTTGACACTTGATAGTACTGTGCCATCTGAGGCACTTATGGCTGATTCTCTTTCCCACACCTGGTTGCTAGATTTTGGTGCTTCTTTCCATGTGACACCACATAGAGAATGGTTCTCTAATTATGCAGCAAAGTCTCTTGGTACCGTGAGACTTGGTGACTCTTACTAGTGTGATGTTGTGGGGATTGGAGATGTGGTTGTGCAGTTCATTGATGATTCAAAATTGACTATGCATAATGTACGCCATGTACCTCAGTTATCACGCAGTTTGATGTCAGTTGGTCAACTTGATGACCTTGGTTACAAGGTGGTCTTCTATGCTCAGTTCTTTCGTATATCAAAGGGCAATATGGTTATTGCAAAAGGAAGCAAAGTTGGCTCACTTTATCCTTTATTTGTATCACAGAAAGAACACTTGTTAGCTGTTACTGAACAGCCTATGGCTTGTATTTGGCATGGTCGTTGGGCCATATATCTCATAGTGGAATGAAAAATCTTTCTCGTTCTGGCTACTTACCTGTGTTATCTTTCTCTGATTTTTCATTTTGTGAGCATTGTCAATATGGAAAGCAAACCAGAAATGTGCATAGAATGCACATTGACTCTTCAATTCAACCTTTAGATCTCGTTCATACATATGTGTGTGGTCCTATGCCCACTAGGTCCTTAGGTGGTTCTCTTTACTTTGTCACTTTCATAGATGATGCTTCTAGAAAAGTCTGGGTATATCCTATCAAATCAAAGGATGATGTATTCCATACTTTCAGAAAATGGCTTGCTTCAGTTGAGACTGAAAAAGGAACTAAGCTTAAGGCTTTACGTTCAGATAATGGGGGTGAGTATACCTCACATGAATTCAGCCTTTTCTGTCAGTCTAGAGGGATTCGTAGAGAGTTTACAACTCCTTATACCCCAGTACAGAATGGTGTAGCTGAGAGGATGAATAGAACTATTCAAGATAGAGTAGTCTCTATGTTGCATCATGCAAACCTCTCACAAGGTTTTTGGGTAGAAGCAATATTGACTGCAGTTCATGTGATTAACCTTTCACCTAGTACTGCCAAAGGTCTGAAAGTGCACAAGAGTTATGGACAGGGAAACCACCATATTATGATCATCTTCGAGTTTTTGGGTGTGAAGCATATGTTCATATACCCAAGAATCTTAGACAAAAGTTGGACCATAAGTCAAAGAAATGCATTTTTCTTGGATATGGTCGAGAAGGACAATTTGGATATCACTTATGGGATCCTGAAACACGGCCAGTGATCAGAAGTAGTGATGTCATTTTTAATGAGTCTAAGATGCATAAACAGCCCATTAAGGAGGTTGAAGTGAGAAGAGTGGTGTTTGAGGATACTAGTCCTCTGGTTAGCATGCATAAAAATGCTGCACATAGGGATGTTCAAGAGAATGTCCATTCAGATCAATCTGCACATGTTCCTGTTCAGCAACCATTGAGACGTTCTGCACGTGTCTCATATCCACCTGATAGATATGTTCCAGGTTTAGATTTTGTTATGCTAACAGATGCCGATGAGCCTTCTTGCTACAAAGAGGCTATGCAGACAGAGGATCATGCCAAGTGGGAGCGTGCCATGAAGAGTGAGTTGGATTCTATTCACAAGAATGGTACTTGGGACTTAGTACCTTTGCCAAAGGGCAGGAAAGCTTTACCGTGTAAATGGGTATATAAGCTGAAATTCACATCAGATAGTGCTTCTCCAAAATATAAAGCACGACTTGTTGCAAAGGGTTTTAAGCAACAACATGGTGTTGATTTTGAGGAAATATTCTCTCCAGTGGTCAAGATGACTACTTTGCGCATGTTGCTTGGATTCGTTGCAATGGAGGACTTAGAGCTAGTCCAAATGGATGTGAAAACAACTTTCTTGCATGGAGATCTTACAGATGAGATCTATATGGAACAACTAGAGGGTTATGTAGTTCCTGGCAAGGAAAGTATAGTTTGTAAGCTCAAAAAGAGCTTGTATGGACTTAAACAGTCTCCTAGACAATGGTACCAAAAGTTTGATGCTTTTATGAAGTCCCAAGGCTATTCTCGGAGCAATGAGGATCATTGTCTCTACACAAAGAGATGTTCTGATGGCAGCTTGATATGCTTGATACTTTACGTCGATGATATGTTGATTGCTGGGAAGTCCTCTTATGATTTGTCACTTCTCAAAAAGAAGTTGAGTCAGTTACTCGTGATAGGAGTAAAAGATGCATATACTTGTCTCAAAGTGAGCACATATCCAAAGTACTTCACCGATTCAATATGTAGGGTGGAAAGGCATTGAGTACACCTTTACCCACATATGTGAAATTGAGCAAGGATGACTGCCCCAAATCAGATGAGGAAAAGGAATTCATGACCAAAATTCCCTATCAGTCTGCTGTTGGTAGTCTCATGTATGCTATGGTAGCTACGAGACCAGACATTGCATTTGCAGTGGGAGTTGTGAGCAGATATATGTCTAATCCTAGCAAGAAACATTGGGAAGCGGTCAAAATGATTTTGAGATATCTGAGTGGCACTAAGGACAAGTGTCTATGCTTAGGTAGAGGGAAAGCATCCATTATTGGTTACACAGATTCTGACTATGTTGGTTGTGTAGACAATCGTAAGTCTACATCAGGGTACATTTTTCATTTTGCTAGAGGTGCTATCTCTTGGAGATCTCGTCTTCAAGAATGTACAGTTGTTTCCACCACAGAAGCAGAGTATGTTGCAGCAAGTGAGGCATGTAAGGAAGCATTGTGGCTTTCTTGTCTTGCTTGTGATATGGTTTTACCTCAGCATGTACCTCACTTGCTCAGTGATAGTCAGAGTGCCATTGCTTTGGCTAAGAATCCGGTCTATCATGCAAAGACCAAGCACATTGAGGTGAGGTATCACTTCATTAGAGATTGCTTAGCCATTGAGAGCATTATTCTTGAGAAGGTTCACACTCGAGATAATGCTGCAGATGCTTTGACTAAAGCTCTACCACAGGATAGCTTTCGACACTGTTGTCACTTGATGGGGATTACTTGATTCTTGATCTTACGCAGTCACTTGTATATTGTGTAACATGCCCATCAGGTGGGAGGTATAGTTTGTATACTTACACTCAGGTATTCTTTATCATCCTTTATTTTTTCTCCCATAGTTACTCTGGCCATAGCCTTTAGTGGGAGATTGTTACCGTTAGTGTCCATGTGAAAGGCCAAATGGCCACCAGACACTTCTTTGTATATGTTCTTCAATAAAACATATAGTGGCCTGATCAGTCACAGACTGTAAGTTCGACCGCATTTGCAAGACCTAAGAAGTCTGTATTCGTGCTCCCTGTGTACTGTGTTTTCTGTGTATTCTACAGCCTTTGTGCGGAGTACTGTGTGCGGCCTCAGGTGCTCGGTTTTCTACTCCGAGCATATCGTCGTGGAGCTCTCAAGAAGGAGAGCGCACTGTGGTGCTTCGCCATCTAATCACTTCAAATCCCACGTGGATTTCAGAGGAATCAAGTCTTGAATTCTTGGTAGTTGATAGATAAGAAAGTAAAGCCTAAAGATTATGACTCGTTTATGGTGATAATTTCAATTTGACTTCAAAGCTTGACTCCAACTTTAACTATAAAAGTGGGTCAAAAACTCACATGTATGTGTGCCTGATTTGGAGATTTATTGAGAGGGATTTCTTGTGATTAGAGAGCTCATTCCATAGCTCTATCGCTACCCTCAGATTGTGCAATTTTACATTGCCAATTTCATTTGTATTCTATGTGATTTAATACATATACATTGATCATATCTCTACTTCACTTCTCTGCTATGATTGTCTCAAAACAATGAACTCCTCAGAGTTTGTTCTTAGTGCATAGTTAATCATTTGATATGATTTGAAGTGCTATAGATTCAAGACATTGTCTACCGCATAACTACAAAGTTTCATTAGAATTGCTTTTCTCAATCTCATTCTCCTCGCTGGTCTGCATACTATAGCACCCCGAAAATGTTGAGATAGTCCTTCAACTTGCTAAGCATCATTCTCAGTATACAGTTGATCTTTTTTATTGAAGTAACTCATGATTGGTAGCTATCTAAGTTAATTAGATACTCGCAAAAGGAACTTATCTGATTGCTAGCAGGTTGAAAGCACTATTAATTTTACTAAACATGTGCAGATACCAAAATAACAAGTCTAAGGTCTTTGTTGAACCTTTTACTCATATGTTTTGATCCATTGATTAGAGGATCATGTTCCAAAGCACATAGGTGGTTATTTATGATTGTTTGGAAGCTCAAGAGGTCTACTATACTCTCCATAACTTGTTCTTGGCTAGTGTGAAGCATGATTTTGCAGCACCACTTCATCTCTGGAATCTATCCACCATCTCCTCCAACAGTGGTATCAGAGCAACAACAAGAGCAACAACAAGCAAGATGGGAGATGAATTTTCATCATTCATTGACAAATTGGACAGGAGCAACTATCTAGCATGATCCCTAACGATGCAAGCATATCTCCAAGGAAGAAGCTTATATGGATACATCTCCGGAGATGAGGAAATGTCAATATTTAGGAGCAAACATCAACCTACAAGAGAAGATCAGGTCTTATATACTTATTGAGTTAACTATATAAGCTAGGTCTTATATACTTAAATCAACTGATTTCTTATTACCTCACATTAGGAATTGCAAGACCTCCCAAGAGACTTGGGAAGAAATTTCTTCATACTTCTCATCAAATACAAGGGCTAGGAAGAACCAGCTATGGATGGAGTTCACAACCTTGAAGAAGCAACCAAAGCAAAGGTAGCTGACTATGTAACCAAGATGAAGGATGTAGCTGACCAACTTGGGAGCATTGGAGAAGAGATAGAAGAGGAGCATATAGTAAGGCAAATCATAAATGGCATCAAAGTTGATGATAAGTGGGAGTCCTTCACCACGGCAATGGACCTATATATGGATATGAAAATACCTAACCTCAACACATTTTCATACATGACATCTAAGCAAGGTAAATATTATGAGCATCTTTTCTATATTGATTCTAGTTGTTCCAATCATGTGGCTGGAAATGTTGCATTGCTATCTGATCTTGAAGAACCTAAAGGGAAGCATGAAGTGTAGACAGGTGATGACACTAGAAACTCTGTTAAGAAGATTGGAAGGTTTCTGATGGTAACATGAACCTTTTAAGTAAGGTTTTATATGTTCCATCTATAACAAAAAGCCTAATCAGTGTTGGGAAGATTGTTGAGAAAGGCTTATACGTTAGATTCACAAGGCATGGAGCATATGTGGAAGACCCTCAACAAGGCTTCAAGAAGATTGCAAATGGTGAGAAATCTGGTAGACTCTTTACATTTGAGGTTGAAGATACCAGAAACATTGCACCCTTCAATTACAAAGATCAAACCTTATCTAAACTAGAGATATGGCACAAAAGGCTAGGTCATATAGGTGAAAGAACAATAAAACAAATATGCAGTGATCAGAGTGTGCTTGGCCTTCCAAATGTGTCCAAGCAACACATGATTTACAAATGTGGAGCATGCCAATTTGGCAAATCTCATAGGCAACCATTCAACAAAAAAGGATACATGTATGAAGACTACTTGGAGCTTGTGCACACAGATGTGTGGGGTCCTAGCAGAGAACCATCAATCTCAGGTTCAAGGTACTATGTTTCCTTCATAGATGATTACATTAGATGGACAATTCTTTACTTCATGAAGCATAAAGATGAAGTGTTCACTTGTTTTAAGAAATATTTGGCATTGGTTGAGAACCAAAAATGTAGAACCTTGAAGAGGATCAGATTTGATGGAGGTGGTGAGTATTTCTCACATGAATTTGACTCATTCTTACAGGACAGAGGTATAAAGAGATAGGTCACAACAAGATACACTCCTGAACAAAATGGAGTGGTAGAGAGGAGGAATAGACAGATAGTAGAGGCTGCAAGATCAATGTTGAATGAGAAGAAACTACCAAATTACCTATGGGTAGAGGCTGTTTCCATAGCCACATACTTAATTAATAGGGTCCCATCCGAATCCTTGGATGGAATGACACCTTATGAGGCATGGAATGGTAGGAGACACTCATTGGACCACTGTAAAATCTTTGGGTGCATTGCCTATGCACATATACCCTCACAGATTAGAGAGAAGCTTGATCCCAAAGCTGAAAAGTGTATATTCATTGGCTACGAACAAAAACAGAAGGAATATAGGTTGTACAATCCCACTAAGAAAGGATTTACAGTTAGCAGGGATGTGGTGTTTGATGAAAATAATTAATGGTTTGAAGATGATTGCAAGAAAATTAAGCTACCCTATGACTTGGAAAGTGATTTTTCAACTTTGACTGAAGAATTGGTAGTGATGTGTGTGAACACACTTAAGACCGTGGGGGCATTTTTTCCCTCTTTAGGAGGTTTTTTTTTCCTGGCTTGTATATATGCCTATAACCATTATGGGTCACTTATCTTTGTACATTCACTTGGTAATACATTCAATATTGTGTTGATTTGTAAGGATGGACATGTTCCTTTTTTTTATAAGAGGAAGTTTGGTCGGAGCCTAGTCTACCATGCTTGAAGTAATAAAATTACAATTGTATAGTAAATGGGCATATTGCCCCTGGGATTCCCCATATCTTACAAAGCATTGGTAGGACATGCTGGAGGTGCAACAATGGTGATGGTCTGAAACCGATAGGAGATCTAAGAATTGGAGGGAGACCTATGATTTAGGGAGACCACTAATTTAGAGAGAGTTACAAAGTAGGTCAACTTGCATGGGTTTAAAGGCTCAAAAAATGGAGAACCCTTGGGTTCGATTTTAATTCTACTCAATTAGAGTACCTCAATTTATATTTTTAATGAGCAAAACATAATTTGATATGAGAAGGAAAGATCTTAACAAATGAGCTTTCACTCCACATTGGATCAATACTTGATCGAGCATATGATACATTATTGTCACCATTTACCAAGATACAATGGAAGAAAACATATGTCATAACCTAAGACAATTAGGGAGCGAGAGAAAGGCCTGTACAAACATGAATGAACCAAGATATGACGGGAGACATTAGACATGAACGAACCAAGATATCATGGAAGACATTATACATGAATGAATCAAGTTCTGACGAGAGGCATTGCATATATGCTATCCCCTAAGTAAAATAAAGTACTAACTGGAGTATTTTTATGGATGTAGATTTTGTTCTTTTGAAAAGGAAGTTCGGCAATAGCCTACTCTCCCAAATTTTAATTGATAAAAAGAACAATTGTACAAGTGAACGGGCGTAGTACCCATGGGACCCTCCGAATCCCACAAAGCAAGGGTTGCTTAAAACTTGCTAGAAGACATTACAAAGAAGGTTGATAGCCCTTTCGTTCCCTTCATGGGGGCCCCACTTGCTTTTAATCTTGTTGCTATGAAGGAAAAACACTCTATGATGTTTAAAAAGGGGGGCTTTTTACAATTCAAAATTCTTTTGCCTAAAAGGAAAAGTGATTTTTTGATTGACCATTCTTTAGGAGGGCTACCAAAGTTGGCGACACATCCCTCTTTCCACATCTTCCAGAGGATCTCACATCTTATAGCATTCCATAATGCTAAGGACAAATGACGCCTTCATCCAATAGCGCTTGCTTCCAACTGATTTATCCTTGCAGCAACATGATTCTCCTAAGGGCCCGCCAGACCAACATTGACTTGGGGCATGAAAAGAATAGGTGTCCCAAGTCATTGTTGACATGAAGGCATCTTTTACACCATGGAGGGGCTCCACAAATTTTGTTAGCTTTTACATTGGTCTTTTACACCATGGAGGGGCTCCTCAAAATTTTTTTAGCTTTTACATTGTTCCTTAACCTAAGTACATTTTATGAGGCATCAGGTTCCAAAATAAACCACTCTAAAACCGTTTTCAGGGCCATTATTGGGCATCCACCTCAAATTATGGATGTAGATTTTGTAAGCGCAAGATTATATATGCTTGAACACTCCCCTCTTAAAAAGAGCAACTCCATTATAGACATGTTTTCCCAAGGTATTGAATTGTCCAAGGAACTTATAAACTAATTATGGTACTAGATTGTTGAGGGGGCATGGTGTAGTGGTAACACTCTTGAGCCCTAGGATGGATGTCCAAGGTTTAAGTCGTGCTAGTTGGCTCAATGTGAATCGTTGATATGGAGATTAAAGAGAGTCCCTTCATTGTGTGTGCGTTTGATCTTTTCCAACCTCAAACGAGAGTAGCCCATAAGATCGAACTTATAAAAAAAATAAAAAAAAAATAAAAATAAAAAATGCTACCAAACATCTTATCACTCGTTCTCTCTCTCTCTCTCTCTTTATTAAAGTTTCGCCTTTTATCTACTATTTCAACATGGTTAAGAATTTAAAGAACAACACACATGTTATCACTTGTTCTCTCTCTCTCTTTACTAAAGTTTGGTCTTTTATCTACTATTTCAACAGGCTTAAAAATTTGAAGAACAACACACACATAGGAGACCCTTTTTATTCACTCACATTGAAGGGCTAAAGTTGGATTGATCTAAGAGTCTTGAACTCTTGTCCACGACTTGTAGTTCAAGTGGTTTGACTTTGGCCTCTCGAAGCAGAGGTCTAGAGTTCAATCTCCAGGCTGAACATGTAAGACTTTGACCAATTTAAACTAGTTGTTATGCATGTTATCTTGTCTAACCCCTGCTTTGTGGAATATGGAGGATCCTGCGGGTATTATGCCCATTCACTTGTACAATTATACTTTCAAAGTTAAAGCATAGAGAAATATGTGTTTGTCTAACCTCCATTTTGGGAAAAAGAAATCTTGAACCCTATACCCTTAGTCCAAGAACCAACGTGTTTACCACTACACCATGCACTCCAAACAATACTCCCCCATTTGACTTTGAATATATACGTTGTGTGTTGTTGGCGATCATGTCACACTCTTCTCTTGTTTAGAGGGGTAGCGCCCTCTTCCTTTGGTGCCCATGAGGAAGAGAGCACTCTCCTCCTTAGTACTCTATCCCTATGGTGCTCTCCATTAAGTTATACATTCTATAAAAAAGATGCATGATCAATGATCTTATCCCAAAGGCTGATCAAGTTCAAGCTTCTAGAGTACAACTCATCCTTATGACTAGTTTTTTTTGGAAGTTCTATCTTCTCCATAGTCTTTCATTAGGCTTGAAATTTGAAAGAACAAGTGATACATCTAGGGGGTGCTCTTTATCCCTCACTTTCAAGAGCTAATGTCAATGATATTGAGGTATTGAACCCTGGACCTTCAATCAAGAGTTCAATGTGTTTGCCTATTACACCATGCACCCCCGACCCTAATGACTAGTTGTCCATGTTAAAAAGACATTGATCAATAATCTTATCCATAACATTAATAAAAAAACCTTGAACCTCAAAAAGCATGCCGATCAAAATATTATATCTGCTCCACCAAGTCCATCTCCATGAGTTTCCTTGAGAGCAAAGGAGTTCATGAGTTTTCTTGACTTGAAGTAGAGAGTAAGCCTCCACCCCTCGGCCATGACCAACGACCATAAAAGATGCACGAAAGACAGGCTGGAGGAAGAGATCGATGAACGGTTAGGATGAGAGCCTCCAGACGGACGGCTTAGATCTTCTGAATGCAAGTCATAATTTTGATCAGTGGGTCCGCGCGCAAAGGCATTTCTTTTTGGCTCTCCTTTGCTTTTGTTTGGATTCCTCCCTCAGACCTACGCTACAAGTTCTATCAGCTGCTGCCCAACAGGAAGAGAAGAAGATCCTCCTCGGCCTTCCAGCCAGACCAGATCTAGCACAGGTGAGGATTCCGTCTATGTGCTTCCTCACGCTCATTTGACGGAAATGAATGTTTTTCATCTCTTCCAGCATGAGAAGGTGATCATTGAGGGCAGCGATCCCATTTGCTTTAGTATTCTGACTGGAACGTTCAATCTGAGCACGTTTAGACGGATTTGGCTGTGAAATTCCTTTTCCTCTTTTCACTTGAACATCTGAACTTCCGCTCCTGTCTATGTAGGCTGATTAGTGTTTGGTTCCCTCTTGCGAGGGTCCAATTTGAGTTCCTATCAATACATTTGTAGTCAAATGCATTTATGTTAAGGCACAGTAGTCTCAATTTCTGTATCCTTTCTTTTCTCGTGTGTTGAATTCGTATGAATTATATGAAGAGTCAAAAGAGGTGTGATCTGATTTTGCAAGCTTAGACGATCTGATAGGCTCTTTCTAGCACTTTTTATTTACCAGAGCCTCTCTCGGTTACGGCTGGAATATCTGTCGTGTCCATTTTTTTCTGGGAACCCCTGTCTGCTCCATTTCATATCGAGATTCGATCGTTCCATGTATTGATTCGATTTCTAATTCTTTTGCAACATGTTTGGATGCACGGGTCTTCCGCTCTAAGATTTTTGCAGGTTTAGAGCTCTTATGTGTACATGTTTCGTCTGTTATTATCGCCGTATTAGTTCGTTGAGAGCTTGCTAATCCGATTTTTAAGAATTTTACCGATTTTGTACGGGACTGCAGATACCTCATAGCCCTTAAGACTCATGCATGAAGATGAATCTACATAAATATTGCGCATATTTGATCTCTGAGTCTCAATTCTTATGTCTTAGATGATTAGCAAGCCTACTATGCTGCTGAGTGCATATAGATTCTGTGTTCTCTATTATATCTATGACATCTTTCTTTCTTGAAATATTTTGATACTGTCTGTCGTTTTCATGTGTCTGTGAAATAGAGCTGATCCTTGCTATTATTGGCTTGAATTCCGACAGGGACTGTACAGTTGATCCAAATGGCAGATGTAGATGAAGTTCAGCCACTTGTGTGTGACAATGGATCTGGAATGGTTAAGGTAGAACTTAGTCGCATTAACAATATCCATTTTCATTTTAGAAAAAGCTCTTTGGGTCATATGTTGGCTGTGAATTGTAATATTTTGCTAATGTTATAGTGGCTATTGTAGTCAGTCTTTAATACAGGACGTTCTGTAATTTTTACAGGCTGGCTTTGCTGGAGATGATGCACCTCGGGCAGTATTTCCCAGTATAGTAGGTCGTCCTCGGCACACTGGTGTCATGGTGGGCATGGGCCAGAAAGATGCTTATGTGGGTGATGAGGCACAATCAAAGCGAGGAATCTTGACACTGAAGTATCCAATCGAGCACGGTATTGTAACGAATTGGGATGACATGGAAAAAATCTGGCACCATACCTTCTACAATGAGCTGCGTGTTGCCCCAGAGGAGCATCCAGTACTGCTAACTGAAGCTCCTCTCAATCCTAAGGCAAACAGAGAGAAGATGACCCAAATTATGTTTGATACATTTAATGCACCTGCTATGTACGTTGCTATCCAAGCAGTGCTTTCACTGTATGCAAGTGGAAGAACCACAGGTCCATGCTACTGTTAATTATTTTGTCCTTTTGGTTTTGGATGCTTTAGTGCCTTTTTATTTGAACTCTATGGTGTTCCCTGCAGGCATTGTACTGGATTCTGGTGATGGGGTTACCCACACTGTACCTATCTATGAAGGTTACGCGCTTCCACATGCAATTCTTCGTCTGGATCTTGCTGGTCGTGATTTGACTGATGCCCTCATGAAGATCTTAACAGAGAGGGGTTATTCATTTACAACTACTGCTGAAAGAGAAATTGTGAGGGATATGAAAGAAAAGCTAGCCTATGTAGCTTTAGATTTTGAGCAGGAGTTGGAGACAGCAAAAAGCAGTTCTTCCTTGGAGAAAAGCTATGAGCTTCCTGATGGACAGGTCATCACTATTGGTGATGAACGTTTCCGGTGTCCTGAAGTTCTGTTTCAGCCTTCTCTCATTGGTATGGAAGCAGCGGGTATTCACGAGACCACTTACAATTCAATCATGAAGTGTGATGTAGATATTCGTAAAGACCTGTATGGTAATGTTGTGCTAAGTGGTGGGTCAACCATGTTTCCTGGCATTGCTGATCGTATGAGCAAGGAAATCACTGCCCTTGCTCCCAGTAGCATGAAGATCAAGGTGGTGGCTCCACCTGAACGAAAATACAGTGTCTGGATTGGAGGTTCTATTCTTGCATCACTCAGCACTTTTCAGCAGGTATAACCATTTTCCATTAAGTTCGACCAGAATATTGCTGTTGCTATTTTGACTTGACATATAGGCTAGGGTAGTCTTTGCCAAAAATAATTAGGAACTGGAAGGCCATTCATGCAGAAGAGATGAGGGATAGAATTGAAGCCAATACTAGTTCTTTTCACCTTCAATATTGGTGCAATATGTTCCAGTTTGATGGTTAAGTGGGCGTTCTTAATCAGTGTTGACAATAATAGATGCAGTTGAAAAGTGGAATTCTGAATCTTTATGAATGTGTTAGAATGGAAATCTTGCAAAGAAGAGAAACGATATCGTATTTGGATGGATTCCACAAGGCTTTACAAGCAAAAAGACCACAAAGCAGTAATGCATGTTATGTTCTGTAGAACATGGGTACAGTGTAGGAATCCTGAAAATTAGAAGTTCTACAGCCCATCCTATTCCCATGGAAGGACAAGTAGTTAGAACTTTTTGTCATTTGAGCTTGATTTTGTATTCCTGTGATGAACAAGTGCGGGATTTTGATTTTGATTTTGATGATGAGTGCATTGGAAATTTTTAAGAAATCTCATGATGTTACTTCATAGAAGCAATAACATGCAAACGTTTAAAATATATTTCTCATCTTTCCTTTTTCTTGCAGATGTGGATTGCCAAGTCAGAGTATGATGAGTCAGGACCCTCAATAGTGCACAGGAAGTGCTTCTAAACAGAGTGCAGGCATCAATGGAGTCTACATAGACAACTTACAATGCGGCATTTGTTTTATTTTAGTGCCATAAATTTGTGTAGGATTAGGATGCATTACTTCTCAACTATAAGCTTCCAGAGTTGGATTTCACGATCTATGATTAATGCAGAAACATTTTACATTCTGCTAAACAATCTTGATTGTTGTGCTGCTATCAGCTTGTTCAGGAGCCCATTCTGACATTAAAATTCTTAATATTTTTTGAGTGATAAGATACAATATTATTGGATAATGCATGTAATTGCTTGCTTATTTGATGTATCATCAATTCCCAGCATAAAAAACATGGCCATTTGGTCTTTTTTTGAACATTTGAGTTTCCGAACTCATCTTTGACTTTTCTCTGGGAATATGAATTTAGAAGGGTTATAGAATGTCTTTGGGGTTCCTCGTCTGATATTTCACTTCAGCAAAGTCACTCATCTCATTTATGGTGGTTTTGTTGTGATAGCCTTGTTTGATGGTGCTTTCTTGTTTTGTGGTTCATGTTTTTTTTAGGTTTGCTCATCTGTTTGGAAGATTCTGTGCTTTGGTTGCATTTGTCATTTAGATTGGTATTTGAAAATCCTCGATTTCAAAATAACTGTTAATAGATGCTCTGATCAGTCTTCCAATTTTATAAATGACATTTCTGGAAGTTATCTTATGAGTATTTGATGGATTTCGGTTATTGTATCAACTTTGGGCCAAAGACTAACCGAGTTGAAACCTGTTGGGGTCCTTCAATCTGAGCCTGAGGTGAATTTGGAGGAGGAAATGCGACTTCCTATATGCAGCAAGGATGAGCGGACCCTCCCAGGAACACACTTCTAGCATACCTGTACATTGGATCTACAGTTACTCTCAGATGGTGATTTTAAGGGCTATTGAGATTTTATAGACAGCTAATAGACAATGTAAGCTTACAGTTGAGCTATCTTCAACTCTGTTTAGATGTAGCTTCTGCAAACACTTGCTGCAACACAGACTATTCTGCTCATGCAGAGGATAGAGGAGATACAGGTTCAGAAATTTGATGAACATACGCAATAGAGATAAGTAATGGAAATGAACTCTTGTTCATTCAAACGTTAAGACTGATAGGAAGCCTAACAAGCGTACTTCAGTGTAGATGAAAGTATATGACTAGCCTAGCAGTCAACAGGGTTTCTTTAGATCAAGTCATTTTACTCTCATAGCTGCTCCACGCTTCTTTAGTTTGATTCCTTGCTTTGAATGAATAAGAATACTAGTGGGTTCCCTTTGTGATTCTTCATCTTCCCTTTGTCTTTTGATGCTTTATATGTCCATGACTCTTGACAAAACTTGACTTCTGGTTGTTTGATTGCTTCCAAATGGGCAAGGCCCCAATTCAAAGTGTTCTTTTGTTACCTTGAAGTCGAATCGGGTGCTGTAATGTATGTTTGAGCTTGTACATGCGGTCCATAATTCTCAAGCCACGTTTTGTTGTTTGATTGCTTCCAAATGGGCAAGGCCCCAATTCAAAGTGTCCTTTTGTTACCTTGAAGTTGAATCAGGTGCTTTTATGTATCTTTTGAGCTTGTATTCAACACTGCCTCTCAAGCCCAAGCTTCCATTTCTTCATGCTAGATCTTTCATTAGTATGTTTTTCTGAACTTCATGGGTTTGCTTGCATTCAAAAACTTGGTAGTCATATTTGCAACTTTGGCTTCATTGACATCTTTGTCAAAATTCTCTCTTATGAAATGTCAATGTACTCTAGTACATTTGCTTTGTTGAATGAATGCTAGACATTGTCAGCCAACAATGGAAAATTTTATATCAATGTCCAAATCCTTGAAGAGTTGCTTTAACCACATGGTCTCACATGTGCCTAGGGTTAATGCTTTGTATAATGCCACAGTTTGCTGCATTTTAGGGTGCCATGAGATTATGTTTGTATCAAGCATGAAAATATGGCTTACGTGTCTATCGTGTTTGGAGCTATCCAATTGCCATCACTATTATCTTTTTGCTTACAATGAGTCATCAAAGCGTAAAGTGATTCATGATTCACAGTACACTATATTTTCGTATCCACTTGTAGGTGCATATATATGTTTTGAATGTCCTCAATCTTTTCACCTTGGACTGCACTCCATTTGACATTTGAGTCCCATTGGTTAGATGGCCTGCAACCATTCATACCAAACTTGTATAACATATTGCAGATATTATTCTGCATACAAACCACTTAAATATCTAGAAAGTACTTCAAAATGCCAAGAGTAGAGATCTTGAACTCTTTTTCATGTTTTTCCTTGATAATTTTGATACCTACAATGTCATTTTTTGTACTTCACTTTCCAAAGTCACTTGGTGCTTTTTAGTGGTTCATCCATAAAAAGTTTGATTTTCCATTATGCAATTATACTTGGCTTGCATAGCTGCCTTCCATATTGGGTATGCAAGTGCGTCCTCTAGATTGATTGGCTTCTTCACTTCTCTCATCATCTCAATCCCTCAAGGCTATAATGACTATATGCGTAAAAAAGAAACCCCCCTCTGCTCCTTTGTTCTTGGAGATCCCCTTGGTCCATCCACCCTCTTTTCAATGGTGTAGGCATAGGATTAGTCAGATCATAGAGCTTCTTCACTCATTGTAGCAATGGCTTTTTCAATTGGAAGATATTAGCTTGGTACAACTTCTTTTTCAACATTGCTTCCTCAATGGTAACGATGAAGCTTGGGGTAGGTATATAGTGGACTAGTTCTTTGCTTGATGAGGAAGTGAAAGATCTTGCCTTGTCATTCTTCATTATATGGTGTAGCTCTTCAAACACCACCTCACTACTCACTATGATCTTCTTTGTCTCTAGGTTATACAATTTGTAAGCCTTCTGCTTACCACAATGACGTAAGAAGATGCATTTCTTGCATTGTGGTTGCGACTTGGTTGTCTTGATATTTAGGATACGAGCACAACATTCACTCGGTCATTTGACTTCTTACCAATGTAAACTTTATGATGCATACCCCCCATTAGAGCTTTTGTATAGCTCTTGCTGAGAATGTATAGTGTAATGATGATACCTTCTACTCGAAAATGATAATGCAAGCCCTTGCATTTGGGAATGCACTTTGCAATCTCCACAATGTTATGATCCCTACATTCAACAACACCATCTGCTATAGGATATGAGTTATCATCAATTGGCATTATCCCTTTGCCCTTGCAAAAGTCTTCAAACTCTTTTGAGTTGAACTCACCAACACTCTATGTTCTAAATGTCTTAACCCTTGTACATGCTTTTGTCTCTACAAATAGCCATTCTTGAACTTACCAAAAGCTTGAGCCTCATCACAAGAAAAGTACATTTGAATCTTCCTATTGTAGCCATGGATGGTTTTTATGAAATAGGAAGATCCTATGTAGGAATCTTAATACACAAGTCAAGATGTGTCAACTACAAAGCAACCTTTCTCCTAATCTTGTTTTCTCATGGAAACGCCCTTCTGTGTTATTTGTTTGTCATAAAAGCTTCATTGAAAGTTTATCATACAAGCTTCATAAGGTTCTTTTAATGTATTCATCAAGCGGAAGGTATGCAACAATACATTGCTTTTGCATTTTCTTCAATACTTCAATTCTAGTGTGCCCATACCCTCTCTGCCAAAGTTTACTTGTGCCCTACAAACAATACCTTGCTTTTGCATTTTCTTCAATACTGCAAATCTAGTGTGCCCATATCTCTTTTGCCAAAGCTTACTCGTGCCCACTCCAACAATGGCTATACATACATTTTCTTATATAATATGTTCCTCTATTGCCTTTTTCTTTTTAGATTATGCAATTTGATAACTTTCTAACTTCGTCATGTAGCTAGAAAGGAAATAGTACCTATCCATGTTGTTGTGATGGATTATTGTTGAGGTTGCATAGAAATCATAAACCTTGTTTGTCAATCATGTGATCGGATGCTCCACTATCCAATACCATTGACTCCATAATGGATTCTTCTAGTGTTGAGGAACACATTCTCAAAGGTATACTTCTACCTTAATTTGACTTGTATTTGTTCCTTTCTTGTACCTTTAAGAGTAGCACTCTTGTGATTTGCTTTTTCAACATGATAATATGCAATTGTCTATCGTGCTTTATTGCAATAGAAGCATTGTCCTTGAAACTTTTCCTCCCTGCTTTTGTTATTCTCACCATAATCTTTGGTTGAGGAACTTCCTTTTCTTATTGCATTGGTAGAGAGTGTAGAAACTCCTTTGCTACTTCCTTCTTGAGCTTGAAGCCACGAGTCTTCTCCAATTATTCATGGATAAAACTCCCCCAAAGAAAAGGCTGAAGGTCTCACATGAGTGTTAAGAGAAGCTATCAATCCATCATGCTTCGATGGAAAAGTTTGAAGACACCTTCAAGCTAGATGTTTACTAGTATTTTTGTATCCCTGCAATAAACACTTGGTTGTGTAGATTCTTGATCAAAAGATGAATGCTTTGTCCATGTCTCCTTAGAAAATTCTTTGAATTCTACTCCATTATTTACTTGTTTGAATTGAAGCACAAGGTGAATCTACATCCCTTCTTTCCCAAGCTTGTAGAAGATCTACATCTAGAGGAATCACCACACATGAATTTGATGGGTCGATCATTGCTTGTGGTTTTGATTCAATATCCACCATCTCGAAAAACTCATTAGAATTAAGGGTAATTGTAAACTTGAACTTTCAAATCATAAAGTTTGTGGCATCTAACTTTCCTTCTTGAAGGTTGGTGGATTAAGTCTTAGTGTTTGACTTCCCAATACTATTGGACCACTCCCACTTTTAGATTTTGAAATCTTCTTAGTTCAGTAACCATTCCCTTTAACAAATTCTAATGTTAAAGGCTTGGTTTCCCATGAAATGAACCCTAGCATTGTAATGATTGTTTCTTGTTTCCACACTCTACAAGTGAAACCTTTCCCTCCATGAACTCAATTATTAAATACTTCATCTCCCACTGATTGTAGCAATGAAGACTTTGCCTCCACAAACTCCAAAGTTGAATCCTTTACCTTTGCAAACTCTAAGGTTGAAGAATTTGCCTAAATGAAATCTAGAATTGAACCTTTTTCTCCACAAGCTTTGCAATCTTCTAGAACCTCCAAAGTTTTGATATTATGTAAAAATTGTTGCAAATTTGATACTTACAAGAAAACAAGAAGGGGGAACTTGCTTAAAGCTTGACAAAAAGTATATGGATAGTAGATAGATAGATATATAGATATATAGATAGATATATATATATATATATATATATATATATATATATAGATAGATAGATAGATAGATGGATAGATAAATAAATAGATAGATAGATAGATAGATAGACGGACGGACGGACGGATGGACAGACAGATAGACATATAGATAGATAGATAGATAGATAGATAGATAGATAGATAGATAGATAGATAGATAGATAGATAGATAGATAGATAGATAGATAGATAGATAGATAGATAGATAGATAGATAGATAGATAAATAGAGGGAGGGAGGGAAGGAGAGAGAGAGAGAGAGAGAGAGAGAGAGAGAGAGAGAGAGAGAGAGAGAGAGAGAGAGAGAGAGAGAGAGAGAGAGAGAGAGAGAGAGAGAGAGAGAGAGAGGAGAGGGAGAGGGAGAGGGAGAGGGAGAGGGAGAGGGAGAGGGAGAGGGAGAGGGAGAGGGAGAGGGAGAGGGAGAGGGAGAGGGAGAGGGAGAGGGAGAGGGAGAGGGAGAGGGAGAGGGAGAGGGAGAGGGAGAGGGAGAGGGAGAGGGAGAGGGAGAGGGAGAGGGAGAGGGAGAGGGAGAGGGAGAGGGAGAGGGAGAGGGAGAGGGAGAGGGAGAGGGAGAGGGAGAGGGAGAGGGAGAGGGAGAGGGAGAGGGAGAGGGAGAGGGAGAGGGAGAGGGAGAGGGAGAGGGAGAGGGAGAGGGAGAGGGAGAGGGAGAGGGAGAGGGAGAGAGAGAGAGAGAGAGAGAGAGAGAGAGAGAGAGAGAGAGAGAGAGAGAGAGAGAGAGAGAGAATGGGGGGAGGGAGATAGGGAGGGAGGCTGAAAATCCATCAACATCTAGATCGGGAACCCTTTGTTTTGGTCAAAGGGGGGATACATGTCTTCTAATTTTAATGCATTTTTGTCTAAGGGTGGGATAAAACATTAGTGTACAATGCCATATACACCAAAAAAATGGAGTTGTTGAAAGGGAGAACTCTCATGGAAATGGTAAGGTGTATGATCAAAGTGAGGCTTTTCCACATAGCTTTTGGCTTGAGGCTATTATTGTTGAAGATAAATGTGCAAGCTCATTTTCACATGATCTATGCTTGGATAAATTTACCAAATGTAAAGGTAAGGGTGAATATAAGTCTAAGGATGAAAAAAATCTATTCAAAAGTCATGACGATTAAAAGATACAATATCTACCTCATAGCGAGTTGCATGTAGTGGGCAATCAAATGAAAGTGGTGAGTTAAGAAGAAGGCAAAAACTTCTTCACATGCTCAGTGGCTATGAAAGTAGAGCGAGGGCAGGTTCTCAACAAGGATAGAAAGGGGCAAGATCCTCTAGTAGTTGGATTTGATCTTAAAGGCCATTTTATCATTTTGTCTTCTCGTAGACTATATCGTAGACTATATCTAGCTGAATGTCAATCATATTGTGAGGTTCATATCTCAATGCATATGTAACCATTTATTGCATTTAAACACTCATTGGGAAGACTATTTTGTGTTATTTTCTTGTTGAAGTCCAAATCTTCAGCATACTTGTATGGACAAGTAGTTTATTTTACTCAGTTGAGTTTCCTAATCAAAGCTTATCCAAATTATGTTATTTATAATTTCTTTGAAAGCTTATATTGTTTAATTTTTCTAGTTTAAATATCTCCTTCAAAGGTTCTATAATATGTGAGTTATCACCCCGAGAGTGAATTCTAGTTCTTCAACATACTTGTGTGGATAGGTGCTCTATTTTTATTAGTTGAATTTTTGGATCAAAACTTATCCAAATTAAGTGATCTATTAGCTTTTTTGAAATCTCTCTTTTTCTAGTTTGATTGACTAAAGCTACATGCCCATTTGAGTTTTGATTTGAGAGCATCAAGCAATCCAATGTGTAGTTGTATGTCCAAGTGATAGACCTACAAGGGCTCATTACATGCTTCTTATTGTGCATAAGAGAACTCATTCTTTATAATTGCTATTAGAGAAAAATTGGTGCAAAAGCTTCATCAACAAGACTGGCACTGAAGCAAAGCAAAAGAGGAGCTACACATCAAGAGGGAACTTTACAAACTCAAGAGCAAAGGAACATATAATTGCTCGAGGTAACTCTCAAAGTTTTTGATAGTCTTGAATAGCTGAGCTGGGTCAACAAGTAGAGAAGTTGGATAAGGCTAACTATCTTGTGTGGAAATTTAGAATGACCAACTACCTAATGGGCAAACGCTTGTGGGGTATCGTGACCGGAGATGATGCTCAACCTCGAATCAATCAAGCTATAGCCATTGAAGTCCAAAGGAGGCAAGCAAAAAATGGGAAGAGAGGAATAGGAGATTCATGTTCCTCATTTCACAAGTCATTACTAATGCCATGATAGGACATATTCAACATCTGGAAATAGCTAAGGATGCTTGGGAAGCTCTTGAAAGGATGTATTTGACAAATACAAAAGCTAGGAAACTTCAACTCAAGAATGAGTTGAACACAATCAAGAAAAGTTTGAGTCAATCCATAGTTGAATATACTTTGAAGATTAAAGAGCTAAGTGATGCCTTAGCTTCTATTGGCACAATAGTTGAAGTTCAAGATATTGTTTGCTGTACTCTTAATGGATTGAGAGAAGATGAAAGATGGAAGCCTTTTATGAATTCCATTAACTTGAAAAATGCATATCCAGTTTTTGAACAACTAAGCCCTCATATTGTCATAGAAGAGCTTAGCTTTGGTGGCCCCAAAGGAAAGGACAACCATGACCAAACGTTGCATGTAGGTCAATGTAAAGGAAGGAACTCAAGAGGAAAAGGAAGAGGTCACAACAACTCCAAGAACAACCAAAACACTTCGAAAGACAAAAAGGTTGGATCAAATGCAAACACACAAGGAAGAGGTCAACGTAGAAGTAGAGGAAGAGGCTGGGGCTCCTACAATTCTCATAAGGGTATAACATGCTATCATTGTGGTAAAGTAGGACACTATGCCAATAATTGTTGGCAAAAAAATGGAAGCCCAAATGGAGGCGACCAAAGGAGTCAAAGCAACTATGCAAGCACCTCAAGTGAAGGAAGCAAGGACATATTACTTCCAATGAGAAATGAGTATAGAAGCTCTTATGAAGATGACAACAAGTGGTACATTGATTCAGGTTGTAGTAACCATATGTCATGGCAAGGAAGTCTGTTCACTAATCTACAGGTACCAAGTGGAAAATTATGTGTTGAAATAGGTGATGATATTCAACACACTATTGAACATATTGGAAATATAAGGCTTGGATATACAATCAAAGCAAAGGTATTATCTAATGTTCTTCATGTTCCTACAATTTCAAAGAATTTGATTTTAGTAGGACAAATGGTAGACAAGGGTTATCATGTCATATTCAATGAGAATGGGTGCTTTGTAAAGAATCCAAAAGAAGGTTTCAAGGTCATTGCTCAAGGTAGAAGAGAAGGAGGGATGTTTACTTTGAACATCCAACATCCACGTGGAAAGGTCATGTACATTCGATTTGGGAACAAGAGGATTTTAGAGCTGGACCTATGACACAAAAGGATAAGATACATCAACATTCCAAAGCTAAAGGACATGAGAAAACATGAAGTGGTAAGAGGTATTCCAAAATTTAATAGCATTAGGTTACATGGGTTATGTGGAGCTTGTCAAATAGGAAATCAAACGAGTCAACAGTTCAAAAGGAGCAATTATGTGGCCCCAAATGCCTTGAACTTGATACACATGGATGTATGGGGACCTATCCAAGAGTTTTCAATGGATGGTAATAGACTTTTTGTCACGTTCATTGATGATCACTTGAGAAAGGTATGACTTTTTGTATGAAGCAAACTAGATGTGTCCTCTATATTCAAGAGATTCAAAAATCAAGTTGAAAAATAAATAGGAAGGTCTATCAAAACCTTAAGGTCCGATGGTGGAGAGGGAATAATTCTCCAAATAAATTTTAGATTTTCTACAAGAGAATGAGATCAAAAGGAAATTTACTTGTAGGTACACACCTCAACAAAATGGAGTAGCCGAGAGGAAAAATAGGTAAATCGTTGAAGTTGCAAGATGCATGCTCAACGAGTTGAACGTACCATTGTGCTGATGCCACAACTGCCATTTACTTGATGAATAGGTGCACAACATAGGGAATACATAACTTGAAACCAGAGGAGGTATTTTGGTAAGAAATTTGATTGTACACACCTCAAAGTTTTTGGATGTGTTTGCTTTGTTCACATTCCACAAGAAGACAGAACAAAGATGGAACCAAGGTCAAAAATACATTTTCATTGGCTACTCAACAGAGCAAAAATTCTATAAGTGTTACAACCCTACAACAAAGGAAGTAAGAGTCTCATGAGATGTGGTCTTTTATGAACTAAGATGATGAGATGAAGATAAAGTTATTGAAGAAGATTGTGATGGTTATGTAGGAACAGAGGCATCTACATCAAATCAAGAATGTTCAATGTGTAGGGGGAGACTTGGAAGTCATTCTTCATCTCCAAATTTAGCTTAAAGTAGAGATGAAGAAGCAAGTGCTTCTCCAAAGAGTGGAATAGATGCAAGTGAAGAAGAATATGCGGAGGTAATGGCTCCGAAGGTAAAGCTAAATAGGTTGAAGAAGAAACTTTCTAAAGGCAATGAAAGAAGATATGAAGATCTTCAAGGACAATATATCCAACTCAAAGGCTGAGTTATGATAGTTTCATTGGCAAAAAAATTTGCATACATGATGCAGACTGAAAAAGACAAAGATCCTAAGACATATGCAGAGGCTTGCACACAAAAGGAATGGAAGCAAGCTATGAAAGAGGAGATCAAAGTTCTTAAAGATAATCACACATGGGAGCTAGTTCCAAAGAAAGAAGGTATGAAGATTGTTCCAAACAAATGAGTATTTAAAGTAAAGAGGAATGCCACTAGCTAGACATAAAGCTATATTGGTTTCCAAAGGATTTAAACAAACAAAAGGCATAGATTATGATGAAGTTTTTAACCTGGTTGCAAAGATGGGAACAATTAGAGCTTTAATAGCAATCAATGCTTCAAGGAGGTAGGCATTATATCAACTTGACATAAAAAATGCTTTTCTCAATGGAGAACTACAAGAAGAGGTATAAACGAGTCAACTGATTGGATTTGAAGATGAAAACCATACAAACTTTGTTTGCAGGTTGAAGAAGACACTTTATGGCCTGAAGCAAGCACCATGAGCATGTAATGAAAGATTGGTAGAGTATAAATATGTGTGGATACAACCCAGTAGTGGATATCCTTCATTGTACATGAAGAAGGAAGAAAATAGGGAGGTGTGTATCTGCATATACGTTGATGATCTCATCAAATAGGGAATGCTGTTACGTGGATTAAAGATATCAAAAGAAAGCTTTTGGTAAAGAGTTTAAATATTTTTGTATTAGAAAGCTGAAATATTTTTTAGGAATTGAAGTTGTTTATGGGAAATGTGGCATCTGCTTTTGGTAAGGAGTAAAATTTTTGGTATCGGAAAGCTGAAATATTTTTAGGAATTGAAGTTGTTTATGGGAAGCATGGCATTTGCTTGATGCAAAGGAAGTACTTTTTGGATGTTCTTTTCAGATTTGGAATGAGTGAATGTGAACCATTCACTTAGCCCATGGTCACAAGTACAAAGATTTTCTCAAATGATGGAGAACTATTGGAAGATGTAAAACCACACAGAAACATTGTAGGATCATTGATCTATGCAAACATTACAAGACCTGATCTAGCTTCTATTATTTGTGTACTTTCTCAATTTATGCAAGCTCTGACAAGCGAACATTTAAATTCAGCTATGAGAGTGTTGAGATACACAAAGCATAAAATTCATCATGATTTTTTCTACAACTTTGATGAAGAACTATAGGTCAAAGGATTTAGTGATGCTGATTAGGTAGGTTTGAAGGAAGATATGAGATCAACCTCAGTTTATGTGTTCATGATAGGAAGCAAACCTACGACATGGATCTCAAAGAAACAACCTACTGTTGCACTTTCATCCATAGAGGCTGAATATAGAGGATTCGTATTTGCCACATGTGAAGCAATGTGGATTAAAAAGCTTTTGGCTGATCTTGAAGTGCAAGTTGGAACCATTCTTATATACAACGATAATGTCAAGTATTTACTTGGCAAGCAATCCCTTGTTTCATGCGAGGAATATAGAGGTCCACTACCATTATGTAAGGGAGAATTTACTCAGAAAAGATGTGGCGATAAAGTTCATTAGACCCAAAGGGCAATGTTTACAAAGTTCTTAGATGCTTCTAAACCCAAAGGCTTCAAGGATGTGATAAGTTTGCAGGACATGGCTAAAGATAACTTCTAAATGAGCTTGAGGGGGAGTCTTGAAGATAAATGTGCAAGATCATTTTCACATGAGCTATGCTTGGATAAATTTACCGAATGTAAAGATAAGGTGAATATAAGTCTAAGGATGAAAAAAATCTAGTCAAAAGTCATGATGAACAAAAGATACAATATCCTCCTTGTAGTGAGTCGCATGTAGTGTGCAATCAAATGAATATGGTGAGTTAAGAAGAAGTCATAAAATTCTTTAGATGCTCATAGGCTATAAAAGTGGAGTTGAGAATGTTCTCAACAAGGAGAGAAAGAGACAAGAGCCCCTAGTAGTCGGATTTGATCTTTTATCATTTTGTATTCTCATAGATTGTTTCTAGCCGCATGTCACTTTGTACATAGTCATGTTGTGAGGTAGCTCATGCATATCTTGGTTGAGAAAGAAGTAGCCTACTATGGCCACTTCTAGTTGTGAGGTGTGAATGGAGTTGTGTACTAAGATAACAAGAACCAATGACATCTATGTGGCATGGTCTCCAACTAATGTAAGAATTTAAAATCTTGCACTTTTTGTGCAAAGGTCATTTGAAATACCAAATGACCTCCAAAAGTTATGAAGATTCATGTATAAGCACTTCAAATAAAATTGCATAAAAATGAAGAACCACTCATTTTGGATACTTTATCAAAGAGTACTTGCTTCATTTTCATACATGTGGTCATGTCTGGTTAATTCTTCCAATGACATTAGAGCACTAAAATGGGTCTTCTACTATCAAAATCTTGTTAAAGTTCTTTCAAATTGATAAATAGTGTTTTTAACTAAATACACCATAATTCATAAAAAATTCATTTGATTTGGAATTTTATATTAACCATAATAACCAAAATGAAGTAAGAATTGTTAGAAACTTGCTTTTCAAATTTAAACCAATTTAAAAATACCATTAATGAACAAAATTCAAATATTTGTTAGGATCCTACTTTTTTGACTATCCCCAAAGAACGTTTGGACACTTTCCAACAAAAATTAAACATTGAGAGTTAGAAATGATGAGACATGTTGATCATTCTTGTACTCTTATCCTTGAGTGATTATTAAGATCATCAAATTCTTATCCATGCATGATTATGCATAGAATGTGTATGTGTGAATGTTTATGCATTTACGTGTTTTCTTTCTCTCTAATGCATGCTAGTAAATGAACACATGCATGCGATTGAAACATATGTGAATGCATGATTAAAAATGTGTGTGTGTGTGTGTGTGTGTGTTAATTTAGCTATATATGCACGAGTGTGCATGTATGCATGCGAATTTCTTCAAAATATGTGCATCTGTTATGCATGATGTATGCATGCATGCATGAATGATTGTATCTATGCATAAATATGCATGTGTGGATTGATACATGTAACTTCTTGAGAGAGCCTGTGTGTGTGTGGGATCTATCTATCTATCTATCGATCTATCTATGGATCTATTTATCGATCTATCTATCCATCCATCTATCTATCTATCTATCTATCTATCTATCTATCTATCTATCTATCTATCTATCTATCTATCTATCTATCTATCTATCTATCTATCTATCTATCTATCTATCTACCTACCTACCTACCTACCTACCTACCTACCTACCTACCTACCTACCTACTTACCTACCTACCTACTTACCTACCTACCTACCTACCTACCTACCTACCTACCTACCTACCTATCTATCTATATATCTATCTATCTATCTATCTATCTATCTATCTATCTATCTATCTCTCTATCTATCTCTCTATCTATCTCTCTATCTATCTCTCTATCTATCTATCTATCTATCTATCTATCTATCTATCTATCTATCTATCTATCTATCTATCTATCTATCTATCTATCTATCTATCTATCTATCTATCTGTCTATCTATCTATCTATCTATCTATCTATCTATCTACCTACCTACCTACCTACCTATAATAAAGTAAGTCTATGATATAAGGATCCAACTGGTTCAAACAGATCTGAAATCGGACTTCGTTTGGTCATCTGTATGTGTGGTCAGAGATCTCAAGTCTAGTCTTATTAGTAGGTCATTTAGTCTTGTAACCAAGTAATCCACTTAGCCTAGTGGTTAAGACTCAAGGGTGTGAAGGAAGAGGTCTTGGGCTCAAACCCCATGGGGTACATGGGGAGAGTGTTTTGCCCAAAGAGCTCTAGAACCTTTTAGAAGCATCCACTAGAGTTAACTCTGGCTAATTGGGACACTTGGCGCACATGTAGTTACATGGCTGACACTTGGATGGTTAGTATCCACCTTCCCATGGAGGCAGTCCCTTGGAGAGAGCTATATATAGAGGCATATGGTTGGGAGGAGAGTCATTCATTCAAGAGCATTTCCTGTGGCTACGTTGTTGCATTGGTATCAGAGCACTCTCCATAGCTCTCTCCATAGCTTCTTGCTCATCAGTTTTGCATGCGTAGCTCTGCAAAAGGCGTCGAATCTTGCTCGCAGGCGTGCTGAAGCATTTTTTCGAATTCATCATGGCAGCGATAGCTTTAGCTTAGGAGAAGATTAGCAAAAGATAAGAACCTCTGCTTGTGAGCACGCATGGGATTTGAATCCGACACCTGCCCATAGAGGATTGCTGTCATATCCATAATGCCAAATGGCGATCATGTCTTTATATCGGCGGCAATACACTTTAATCACATGTTTGCACTGAAGAAGTCTTGACAAAGGAGCAAAAGAAGAGTTCTTCTTCTCAGGCAAAAGAAGCACACGTTGACAATAGCTTCCGGGAGAAATCGCTGCCATATCCAAGAAACCAAGCCATCATCGTGACCACGCTGGTGTGTAGAAGCTTATTTTTATGTGAAATTGGCGTTGTAGAAGTCCACAACTTCTAACAACATAGCAAAAAGGCGGAATCAAACCCTGAACCGGATGGAGCAGACCCGGACGTCTTCACCACTACAGTAAATACGTGTGATTCTCTGCATATTTATTTTTCCTACAGTTTCTGTTTCTGCCTTGCTAATCTCAAGCCAACTTTACTTGGATTATGACTTCTTCTTGAGCTGCTTATATTCCCAACCAAGCCCAAGAACATATCTGTGGTGGTCAAAGCCGAAGAAAGCTAAAGGTTTGAGCAAAGTTTAAAGGAAGAGGAGCTGTGGAGTGAAGATCCGGAGGCCTAACTTTGGCATTATTCTAGCACCCTCAGCTAGAATCAAGTCGAATTCGATGGACCAAATCATCAAGGATGATTTCTTGTGATATTCTTGCATAGTTCTTTTGATTTTGTTGCACGCATCACCTGCGTTAGGAATACTAAGTTAGTAAGTTTAATAACACTCTGTGTGCGACAGAGGGGACTTCTAGCCACGTCTCGCTTACGGGTACTACTAGTGCATCAATGTATGTTTCCATTCCTATGTTAGTAACATCCTCATTCATGACTAGACCACCAGTAGTTTCACATGCATTGTGTTAGCAACGGACAAGGGACTGAAGGACTAACGAGGCATGGCAGTCAGAGAAGAGAGTCAGAAGGGAGAGAAGGCACAGGCAGACAAGGGAGTCAACGAAGATCTGGCAAATAGGCCAATAATTTTCTTCAGGAAAAAGTACGTATGAGCATTCACGCAGATTTAGCACCAAGGCTACCTTAATTTTTCAAAACCTCTACACCAATTAAAAGTGATTCTCATCACTAAACACCATTGTAAATACCATTTCATCTTTTTGTAGCTCCATTTTGTGCAAGCCAAGGAGTCCTTGAGCTTGAGGAGCTTTAGAAGTATCTACCTGCCAATTTTCGTATTTTTTGGATCTCGTTTGAGCCCTCAAATAAGCCCTGGAACCTAATTTTTAACTAGGCCGGACACTAGGTCTGGACAGGGCCAAAACCTAGTCAAAAACTATAAAAAGAGCTAGAGAGCTCATTTTTGGGGTTAGATTGTAATTGAAACGAACTTGTAAGAGCTTTTTGAAAGTAATCTAAGAACTCCATTGATTCTCCCTCTTTGTCTTGCTGTGTGTGCGCGTGTGTGTGTATGTGTGTGCATGTTTGTGTGCTTCTCACTCACTCACTTGTGCCGCCACTTGCTCGAGGTCTCCATACCATCCTCACGTCTTCCCGGATTGACATTAAAGGAGGTGCTACTCATCACTGAGCTACACCAAATTTTGGCGCCGTTGCCGGGGATCAAGCTTTGAGGACGAGCGTGTGATGGTAAGACGTAGAGTTGACGCGTTGGAGTTGTAGGTATTTTCTTCACTCTCATCGATTTTCTTTTACTTTCTTCACCACCTTCATCACCATCATCATCATCATCATCACCATCTCCCACCTCCATCTCCATCATCGCGAAAATTTCTGTTTTTTTTGATCATATCACCATCTCCACCTCATTTCCCTCATTCCACTTGTGAGAGAGAGCAAGAGAGCGATATTGCATGTGTGTTTTCTTGCATGTTTCTGAGCTGTGTTGCAGGTACAGGCTGTATCACCATCCCCAGCTTCCTGCGCAGGTACGAAACTTGTCGAAACTGTCTCGCGGTCGCAGGCTTCTATCGATCGCGACTGACAGAAATTTTTGGTTTTTCACAAAATTGAGTGCACCACTAGAACAAGCACAAGGAGCACATCCTAAAACACTAAAAACAGTAGAAAAATTCCGAGGTTTTCTGTCAATCGCGACCGACAGACCCTGTCAATCGCGATTGACACCGTCGATCGCGATCGACAGACTTCACGACCGACAGACTACCACGTAGGATCCTGTCAATCACGATTGACACCGTCGATCGCGATCGACAGCCACGACCGACACCTCTGTCAATCGCGATTGACACCGTCAATCGCGATTGACTGAAATTCAACGATTGATTGACTTTTACGCGTAGCCACGTGTCCATCGCAACTGGTAGGCCCCCGATTGACTGAAATTTCAGCGAAAAATCCGGAAAACGTGTCGATCGCGATTGATACCGTCGATCGCGATTGACAGCCACGATCGACTCTGTCGATCGTGATTGACACTGTCGATCGCGATTGACACTGTCGATCGCGACTGACAGCACCGACGGACACCTCTGTCAATCGCGATTGACAGACCTGTCGATCGCGATTGACAGGCTTTTCGGCCAAAAATTAGGGTTAGGTTTTTGATTCAAAATTGGGATAATTTTGGGGCAAAATAGTCAATCCATTAGCACTTTGGAGGTTCCTACACTTGTGATTGGGAGAAAATCCTAGGATCTGTCAGCAAGATCAAATCCTGTTTTAACCCCCTAAACCCTGAACAGTCATAACTTTTTCATACGAAATCCATTTTTTGAGCTTTAGGGCTTGTTGGAAAGCTCGTGGCATATACTACACGCCCTCAACTGTTTTTTATAAAGATAATGCGTTGATTATCAGATAAGGTATTTTGAAGTTGACCATACCCAGGGGGATCAAAGTCAGGGGTCTTTAGAATTGTTTTCTTAAAAAATCACTATGCAAGTTTGTGTTTGTGCTACAGGAATGAAAATACTTGGTTCTGGCTTTGGAATTTAAATTTTTAAGCTAACTTTGGAACTTTTACAGATCCTTTGAGAGCATCGCAAGGCGTTCTAAGCAAGTGTAAGTGTAAGCTTGGGAACACACTTCCTGGGCACTCAAGGGCAACCAAGCAGGAAACAAAAGGTTGGAAACTTTTAACCCCCTCTGTCAATTCATAGTTTAGGCTAAGAACGAAGAGAGGTAGGAGTAAGTCAGGGCGACGATAGGCAGGTATCAAGTTGAAGACTACCTAAAAACTCAAGTCCAAGCTAAAAACCTCACCTCTGTACTATCGATAACATAAAGGAAAAGAACCTAACGTGGAACGATCAACCTGAAAGCACGAAGAACATTCAAGTATTCCTGACGACGTAAAATCAGACAAGACCGTAAACACGAGAAATAAATAAAAAGAATCAAGTGACTAATATGAAGTAACCAGCAACGAGGTTGTACTCTGGGCAAAGAATTGGGCTACTTAGATAGGCATATGAACCTTAGATCAGGACGACATCTTGTAAGGGAGAGACAAAGCCTTAGGTCTTTAGAGGCTAGTGTTAACCACACTGCTAGGTCTTGGGCCCAACAGTTGAGCCACCACTCGTACTACCCTAGCTCTGAGACCAGTGAGTCAGAGATGTCTCAAGGCATGGACATACCTACGGGAAGTTCAGGAGTGCCTTACTTGTACAGGGTAGAAGGCCCTTACAAAACACAACTGGAATACCTTAGGACCAACCGATTAGGTGCTAGCATCTATGAGGACGGCTTAGGAAGATCTGTGGTACAAATTAAGAATCCTGATCAATCCATTGGACTAGAGCACCCAGCAGTCAAATTTGAAAACGGTGCATACCTAGACAAGGAAGGAACCATATACGTAGTCACCAGTCACCCAGATAGGACAGATGAATTTGGAAATGTAATCTCTGAAGCGGACTTAGGTGACTTGGAACAAGGAAACATGGGTGCGGAACCTAGAACCCCACGAGGCAAATCTGTTCTCACTAGGATTATCACACCTGAGTGGGTTCCCCAAGACAACAAGAGCATAGAGTTGCTCCTCAATCGAGAAACTGACGAAGCCTTTTGGAGATATAAATCTAATCAGCCAACTGATATAGGAACTATCATGATTTATGAGTTTAAGGATCCGGATAGCCCAGGTAGAGTGACCTACTTAGATCTCACTTCGGAAAGGATCTTTGTGGTGACAGAAAATGATAGGCATGCTTACACTTGGAAGGGTGAATTCATTTTCCCCCAACCAAGATCGAATGTGTCCTATGGTCACCCTGGAGCGGGAACATCCCAAGCTCATGGAACTCAAAGAGACAGAGATAGAGATAGACCAGAAGTAAGCTTTGCCAACCCCGTGGGCAGAGAAAGAACGAGGACGGAGACGAATAGAGTAGAACCAGAGATACTTAGGGCTCACCGGAATCAGAGAAATGTGGATGGATTCCCTCTGCCGAGACCTAGAGAGCACACAAAAACTCTGAGACCAACCCAGCTAGTTAAGTCCATGAAGAATTACTTTGATGGCACAGGAGATCCCTATGATCATGTGGCGGAGTTCAAGCAAGTCTTGAGAGCTGAACAAGTGGAGGATCTATTCACGCAGTACAATGCCTTCGGTCTGACCCTTAGAAACACTGCCCTGACATGGTTTCAGCCGCTAAACGAGAGGCAGTTCAGGAGCATCGACCAACTCCTAGAGGCTTTCATTATTGAATTCTCTAAGAGTGGCATAAGACATAATACCTCCTCGCTGATTCACAGCTTCAAGCAAACCCCTCAAGAGACCGTGAGACTTGCAGGACGAAGATTTAGGCAATATCTTGAAAGATGCCCTGTTTCGGAGCTACCTACACCAGCTAAACAAGTAGCCTTATTCTTGGATGGATTGTTGAGTACGAAATTGAGATCCTATGTGTATCTGAAGGACCCTAGGACTATAGAAGAGTGTGTACGCATGTGCATTGACATTGAAGATAACCTAGGGGAAGAACTAGAGCTTTCCAAAATCTACAAAGATTCAGATAGTGCATCTAGTCACTCTTCCACGCAATCCACATCAATTGAGGAACTTGCAGAGAAAGTGGCCCAAAAACTAGGCGTCTCTAGCAAACAAATTCCAAGGTTTGCCCCTGTGAAAAGGTGCTACACTTGTGGTGGCGACCACCTGGCGAATGTATGTCCCATTATGGCTCAACCCCAAGTAAACCCTAGTAGCCAATACTGCACTATCGAACGAAGATACACAAATCACACCGCACAAGACTGCCCATACAACAAGCAAGCAGTTAGGCAAGCCTACCCTCAGCCATACCCTCAACAAGGCAGATACCAAAACCAATACCCACCACAACAGTATGCTAGACCTCAACAAACCTACCAACCACAATACCAAGCCCAGCAAAGACCTCAGCCTGTGTTAGCCCAACAACCTCCAGCTCCATCCAACTTGATCCCTGTAAAGTATGCAGCAGCAGAAGAAAACCTAAACCGAGCTATAGTCCCCATAACACCATTGCTTTCAGAAAGTGATCCCAGTGACCATAGCTTCGATTCTACGCATGTTGAGAGTCCCCAGGCTTACTTCATGCAGTCTCCTGAACATGGTGAGTCCTACTATAGTGAAGAGCCAAATGAATCTAGTTGGGAATCGGATTACGCAAATGTCATGTACGCAAACCCCAACCCTAGGCCTCAACCTAGGCAGGTAAGACCTCCATTCCCAAGAGGACCGTGCTACAGATGCCAAGGAGATCACTTCATTCGTGATTGTCCTTTACCTCCACCTACACAACCCCAGTCAGTGACGATCCAAGGCTTTTGCCAAGATTGTGGAAAAGAGCATCTCTTATGAGATTGCCCAAAGAACCCCAATAATATGCCAAAAATCACGCCTATCAACGTTATTGGATTAGTGGTAAACTCCACAGGAAGTGTCACTTCCACTGCTCCGGTACAGGTAGTCACTAGAGCTTAAGCATTGTAGCAAAACCAAGGGGTAGACCAAGAAAAGAGCCCAACAGCTAGTGAAACTGAGAGCATAACCAAGAAAAGGACTAGAGCGTGGAAAGATAGTCGAGAAAGAATGAAAAGACAATGGGCTAAAAAGATGAGTGAACTTGAGGAAAGCATAAGAGAAACCAAAGCCAGGATAACTGAACTCACATCTCAAACTCCCTCTCACACTACCCCACCACCACCTTTCCCATCGCCATCCGACCAGCCACCTTCCAACCCGCCTCACCTAAACCCACCACCCCCTAGAGTAGGATCAGTCCTAGCAGATCCCACTCCCGAAGACCTTAATATGATGCTTAAAGCATATCAGGCCAGAATCCAAGAAGGGCCAACCATAACCGATCATGAAAAATGCTACCCTAGAGCCGAGCTAGAACTTGAACGAACTAAAATTTGTGCCAAAATGGTGGAATTGGCTCAGACCATGTTTGAAGCTAGTCGCCTCTTTAACATCTCTAGCTCAGCTAAGACGCAGTTACATTTTGACGGACTGCTAGAAAGAATAGAGAGGCTAATTGCACAATCAGAAAAGGAACCTGCCCCTCAAAGAAAGGAAAGGGCAAGAGAACGGATAAGCCAGCCTCTTCAGGAAGCCCATGTGCCTCCTCAAGAAGCTTATCTTTCCCCCCAAAAGGCAGATGAGCCTCCCTCGAAAGCTCACGTACCTCCACAGGTTGCCTACATTCCTTCTCAGGGAGCATATGAGCCTGTTCGGAAAAGTAATAGAATAAGTAATCCTCCCCAGGAAGCTTGTGCTCCAAACATCTATGAGAGCGAGGAAAGAGCCAATGATAGAATAAGCCCTCCTTCCCAGGTTGCTTATGTGCCTAATTCTACGGAGCCTGACACTTCTTCTTCTATGAATCGGTTTGCACCAGACTTCCTACGAGAAATTCAAGAAGATAAATGGGATAACGAAAGTGAAGCCGCCCCTCCCTTTGAACTGGTGGATGATGCACATGACCAATTCCCACAAGACATCCCATCTATTTATGGGGAACATGAGAGCACCCAATCTCAAGAAAGATTAGACTTCGAGTCTAATTCTTTACAGGAATTACCCCACTTCACGGGCCCATGGGAAGCCAAGTCCACGTGTATGAGAGCACCCACAGTCATGGTAAGAAACGAAGATTCAGTCATACCTAGGAACACAGAGGTAGTGAAGAACACTAATGTGCAGTGCAACCTCAAGTTAGAAGAGCTACTCAAGGTTAGACCTGAATCGTGGAAACACGTGACCAAACAAGTACCTGAGATAGAAAAATCTCGTTCCCAGGTAGGATCACATAGGACAGTGCCAGAGATACCCTTGGATAAGATAGGAGATATGTGTGAAGGTGAAGAAGGAAACACCTATCTCCCCATTACCTACCAGGGGCACACCACAAAGGCAATTTTGGACTCAGGTGCAGGAGTTGCAATTGCCACCACTTCCCTGTGGAAGCGTTGGGGCAAGCCAGCACTCAGGCCAACCAGAATGAAATTGCAGATGGCCGATGGTCACATAGAGAGACCCCTAGGATTGCTAGAAGGAATAACTCTCTCCACTTGTGGTGTTGAGTTTGAACATACCTTTGCTATATGTGACTTTAGCAAAAATCATGCCTATGAGATGATTTTGGGACGACCATTCATGCGACAGTTGCAAGTGGTACAAGATTGGGGAACTAATTCCTTGTACCTGCAACACTTAGGTGTTACGACCAAAGTCAATCTCAAGGATTACTCTCATAGAGATGTCCCTCCTATCCAATGGAATCCCATCCATAGAGCCAAAGATGACACGAAATCTGTGCATTCCATAGGGTCTGGATCCTCATGGATGCATGAAGACACTCATTTATGGATGTGCAAGGTTGCAGTAGAAGAAGAGAAGAGAGAGAAAGCCAGAGAGGTAGGTGCAAAAGAAACACATAGATCAATTCAAGACCCAGCCTATGCACCTGTAGTTTTTCCTGATGAGGAATTTGAACCCCATGGCTGGGCAGAAATCCTAGCAACAATGGACGTAGCCATCAATGAAGAACAATGGACACCTCACTGTGATGAGGATGGCTATGATATTTCAGTCTTCTCCATAGAGCCAATCATGGGAGAGGCAGTTCTAGAAGAATGCGAACCTAGCCCTGATGCCTTTGAGGATGCAAGTGACTCCGACCTAGAGTCAATCATCATGGACCCACCATTTGCATCAGATGAAGAATACTTCCATGAAGTAGAATTTCAACCCCAGAGGCATGGAGAGCTTACAAATGATGTAAGATTAGCCACACATGTGACCCCAAAGGAAGAAGGAAAGAAACGGAAGAAGAGAGAAGTCTCACCAGAAGAGGAAGAATCTTTGTTTGAGGTCCCAGAAAATTTTAAGAAATATGAGATAGATGACAGGAGAGTCATGATAAGAATGCCTAAACGAGAGGCACAAGTAGGAGAGGCCTATGATAACAAAGAAACCACCAAGAAAATAGTAGTAGCCCTAGAAGAAGGAGAGGAGAGATGCACATACATAGGCCATGACCTAACAGAGGGAGAAGAGCATGCGTTAATTGCCTTGCTAAGGGAATACAGAGATGTGTTCGCTTGGAGTTACAAGGATTTGAAAGGTGTTGACCCTGACATATGCTCACACACCATCCCCATGACCTCAGATGCTAAACCCTCTAAGCAAAAGCCCTACACATATAACGATAATTACGCTGCTAAGATCAAAGAAGAGATAGATAGACTGGTTGAAGCTGGATTTATCTATGAAATTGAGCACACTGAGTGGGTATCCCCCATCGTAGTGGTGCCCAAGAAGAATGGCAAGCTGCGTGTGTGCATTAACTTGAAAAAGGTTAATGCAGCCACGATTCGAGATAACTATCCACTTCCCATCACAGAACATCTCTTAGAAAGAGTGGCAGGCAAGGAAGTGTACAGATTCCTTGATGGATTTTCGGGTTACAATCAAGTAGCCATAGCTCCAGAGGATCAGCATAAGACAGCCTTTGCCACAGAATGGGGCATTTTCGCCTTCAGAGTAATGCCATTTGGGCTTACCAATGCACCAGCTACCTTCCAAAGGCTGATGTGCCATGTATTTAAAGAGTTCCTGAGGAAAAACTTAGAAGTCTACGTTGATGATCTTTGTGCTCATTCGAACATTAGGCAAACCCATATCCCTAAACTCAGGCAAATCTTCGACAAATGTAGAGAATATCAAGTCTGCCTGAACCCAGAAAAATGCGTTTTTATGGTCAGGCAAGGCAAGATTCTAGGACACATAGTGTCAAAGAATGGCATATCCACTGATGAAGAGAAGGTGAGAGCTATAGCAGAGCTACCTAGGCCAAAAAATGTCAAGGAAGTACAAGCTTTCATGGGGCATTGTGGTTATTACCGACGATTTATACACATGTATGCCGTCATTGCAAAGCCCATGTATGGAATTTTGACTAACTTTGAGTGGACGGATGAATGTGAGAATTCCTTCCAGGAGCTTAAACGACGATTATGTTCAGCACCAATCTTGACAACACCAGATTGGAATAAGCCATTCCATGTTCATGTGGATACATCCAATTATGCCATTGGATGTGTGCTTGCACAACCTACTGGTGAAGGTAATATGGATCTTCCAATTGCCTATGCCAGTAGACAGTTGAATGAAGCTGAACGAAATTACACCACTACGGAGAGAGAAGGTTTAGGCATGGTATATGCAGTTAAGAAATTTAGGCACTATTTGCTTGCAAATAAGTTTAAATTTTTTACTGATCATCAGGCTTTGCTATACCTCGTAAACAAACCATGCAATACAGGAAGATTAGTAAGGTGGTTTCTCTTGCTCATGGAATATGACTTTGAGGTTGTGGTAAGGAAAGGTAGGACTCATTTAAGAGCAGATCATCTCTCTAGGCTAACGTCGGGAGAAGCCCCACAAGGAGTAGCAGATGATCTCCCTGATGCTTACTTGTTTAACTTGGAAGTCGTACCGCAGTGGGCTAAGTCGTTGGTACCAGTATTGACGTACGGGCCTAATCATCCAGTGGTGAACACACGGAATAGGGAGGTTGTGAGAGCCCAAAAGTACCACATCATGGCAGGAAGCATGTACAAGCACACAGATCAAGGGATCTTGGCTTGTTGCGTAGAAGAGGATGAGTACGCTAAATGGTTGCGATTAGCACATGTAGGTGCGTTAGAGCAACACTACTCAAAGCAACGAACTTTACAGACTCTAAAGAGACTCGGAGTGCATTGGCCAACTATGGAAGCTGATGTCCAAAAGTTGTGCAAGGAATGCCCAATCTGTTGCACTAAACCACCTGTGGAACACGCTACTCTTTATCAAGTATCCATTGTGCCAGATTGGAGCGAACCTCTAGTATCCTTCCATTAGGGGAAAAAATGAACCCTGCATGGGCCTTTTAGATTAAGGGCTGATTAGTGATGGACCAATGAGAGGAGGGTGGTGGCCACAGTCTAGACCCTCAATCAAGTAGGCTAGGCCTAGGTTTCCTTGGTTTTGGATTGGTCAAAACAACCAAAATGTGATGATAAAAGTGGTATTTTCTCATGTAGTGGTTTAGGATTCAAATTGCGCGATCCGAAAATGGTATGGACCCTTGGATATGAATGAAATCGAATGGTTATGCTTGAAAAATAGAGAGACGTGCGCATTTTAATATGGGACGTCCGATCGGAAGAAATCCAAGGGACTCCATTCGTTCGCGCCCCAAGGTAGTCTCTCTCTTCCTTTTCTTATGTCCTATGACTTGAATGAGTCTTATTTTGTCTTTTTCTGCCAGAACTGTACCGCGAATCGCGTCCGTCCGTGAAATAAATCGAATGGCTCAAAAATCGCGTACGTCCGTCAGTCTCTCTCTTCATTATTCCCACCTCTCACAAATGATGTGGGTTCTCTATTTTGTCTTTTTCTGCCAGAGATACCTTGGATCATCTCATCCGTTCGTAGTGAATATCCAAGGGCTTAGGATGGCGACGAACCCCTCCCAACTGAGTGCACTATTTTGTCTTTTTTTGACAGCACACTTCATCAATCGTATCCGTTCATTCGAGCTATCTAACGGCTCTCAACAAGTGCGAATCCGTTCAAGTTAAGGAATCAGATGTGGCCCTTAAGAAATAATATTTTTAAATAAAATACCACTACTGGTTTTCCATGCTCCCTTTATCCCTAGCATGATTAATTTTAATCCCTGAAAATTAGGGATCCTTACAAGGCCAATGCAGGGCTCATTTTTTCCCCTAATGCCTGAGGACAAACACATTCCCTCCAGACATGAATCTAGCTAGGAAAAGGAGTTTAGAACAAGAGGCCCTGGATTACTCACTCATTGGTGATAATCTATACAAACGCGGTAAGGATGGTTACCTGAGACTGTGTGTCCATGAGAGTGAATATCTTAAGATCTTGGAAACTGCTCACCAAGGTGTAGCAGGAGGACACTTTGGACTAGATCGGGTGATCAAGGCAGTATTATTTGCGGGCTTCTGGTGGCCTACCCTTCACATGGATGCACATACCTATGTGAAACGGTGTGATGTCTGTCAGAGAACTCAGTATCCTATACGAAAAGATGAGATGCCATTGAAACCTATGATGGGTGGACGTGCGTTCTCTAAGTGGGGAATAGACTTCGTAGGTCCTATTAATCCCCCAGCTAAGGGTTCTCATGCAGAATACATCATTGTTGCGACAGACTATCTAACCAAGTGGGTAGAGGTAAAGGCTACGACAAAGAACGATGCTCAAACAACTGCTAAATTCTTGTTTGAGAATGTGTTCACAAGATATGGGCTACCTATAGAGCTTGTAAGTGATAGAGGCACTCATTTCTTGAACGAGGTGATTGAGAATCTACTCCAAGAATTCGGTAATACACAAGAAGTCTGCCCCCTATCACCCTCAAGCTAATGGACAAGCTGAGAGCACTAATAAGATCCTATGCAATGTACTGACGAAATTAGTGAACAATAAACGCTCTGATTGGGACAAACAGCTAGACCATGCTGTTTGGGCATACCGAGTTGCCTACAAAACGGTACTCCAAGCCACCCCCTTTCAGATGGTATTCGGCCAAAACGCTGTGCTACCCTTGGACTTCTTGATACCTACATTGAAGGTAGCACAAGAGCACGAATGGACGGGTCATGAACTCTCCTCTAGACTGTTTGACCTTGAACGATTAGGAGAAACAAGACTGAGAGCAGCTGCAGGGATATATGCGGCAAAGAAACGACAGAAGGCATACTTTGATGCCCATGTGAAGGATAAGGGCTTGAAAGCAGGAGATCTAGTTTTAGTTTACACATTGAAACAACATGCAAGGAAGCTAGAAAAGAGAGGCTACGGACCTATGATCATCAATAGGATCTCAACAAGTGGAGCAGTGCAACTAGCCACATTAGAAGGCGATGTTCTCCCAAGCTATATTAGCGGATGCAGAGTTAAGTTGTATCAGGAACCTCTCACAGAGGAAATGCTAAGTCGACTCAACACTGCTAAGAAACGCAAGGAGGAAGAAAAGCGAATTCGAGAAGAAGCTCAAGTAGAAGCCCTAGAGCGCATACGAAGAATGAAACTAAGAAGACAAGGTAGAGAGCATCCTAGGCAAGACGCATATGCAGATCAAGGATATGACGTGGCTATGTGTGAACTTTCAGGTGTTAGCTCACATAGAATAACTGACCGACGTCCTTTCATAACCTTAAAAATAGGACAAGGAAAGAGTGCAAGGACTGTAAGGGCCTTGATTGACTCAGGCGCAGCCACCAGTGCTGTTAAATCATCTTACTGTCAAGAGTTGCAGTTAACTGTCGATCCTGTGGAAGCATATCTCATAGGATTGGGAGGCGTGGAAACCCCTTGCATGGGCGAGGTGGAACTTCCCCTCTATATTCAGGATGAGGCAATGACAGTTAAAGCGCTAGTATGCCAAGACGAGGACCTCACGGAACCCCTTGTCCTGGGTCAAGACTGGATTTATGACCAAGCAGTCAACTTAAACCTAAGAAGTGGACTTCTTCAGGTATGGATGAATCAGACTAGAATTACAATGGAGTTAAATAATGGAGCACTCAAGGAACTAGGAAAGGCACAGACTCCTGGTCCCTCCAGGGGTGCACACGAAGCTGACCATGCTGTTCTTGTCCAAGGCTCTGTGATGCAGAAGAATGAAGATCTCAAAAAAGGAGTCGGAACCACAACGGAACTCCCTTCTTTTCCAAAGGCCAGAGGGAGGCAGCAACCAAAGGTGGATCAAAGGCAGAAGAAGCAGAGTACTACCTATGTCGGAGATCAAAAGTACCTGCGCAGCCAAATGTCTCAGCTAGTGAAACAAGTGTGGGTGCGGAAAGGAGAACACCCGGTTGCACTCAAGCCAACCACACGGGCAAAGCCTCTTATTAGTAACCAACAACACGACACTAATAAGAAGTCTTTCAGAAGTTCTTCTGCTAATGTGAAGTCTATTTGGGTGCCCAAGAGGTCGATGAAGGCTAGACCACAATCAAGACAAATCTGGGTGCCTAAGGCTTGTTTGCGGGCTCAAATAGCTACACCAAGACCATATCCCATACAGTATGATCCATTCACTCGCACAGCTGGCATCCACTCGTTTTCAACAATCAGGAACACACCAAGGCCCATGAACTCGAATAGAATCACTTGTAAATGGGTCCCTAAAAAGCCTCATTTTCAAGCCGACACGCCTATAAAGCTCTCGAGAGTCTCTACGAAACCTAGAGCAAAAACTATCCGCTGCATTTGGCAGCCTAAGACGTGTAACAAACCCCCGGACCCCAATTGTAAATCCATGATAACCTACTGACCCCATCACTATCGCACTATATCATTCCACTTAGCTCTAAGGTGCACTGAACTCCTAACCACACATACACACACACGCGCACTTACTAACCCAGTATTCGCTCCCAACCCTTGTGTTAATGTTGTAATGGGAGCAACAACGGTTCTCTCTTGTCATGTACAATGTTAACACATGTTTGTACATTCTCACAGAGACAGGCAGCAAGAAGTAACATGGCCGATACGGTAGGAACTAGCTCCCAGGCAGGCACCAGCCCCCAAGTGGTGGACATTGAAAGCCTTCCGGTCGAGGAGGAACTAAAGGAAAGACCAGTGGCATTATGGGCATTACATGCCATACCAATTCAGAATCCTCCACAGGGTCATACAATGCCGGTGGGCAAAGCTTCACACTGGTTCAGTGACGTTGCTGGACCTTTGGGTGAAGGCACATATATGTGGGAGTCCGAGGTAGAATTCAATGGACGTTGGGGCAGATACCATTTCTTTACCAGGGAGTTTGAAAAGCTACAGAACGATGAAGGACTGAAGTCGATATGGAAGAAGGCGGGGCTTTATGATTACTTCAAGTTCCAACTACCAAAGCCAGATTTTCTAAGGTGCTCATATTTAATTAGTACCCTCACTCCAAGCAAAGACAAGAAAGGATACAGCTCCTTTGTGCTTCCATCACTCACAAGGGGCAATGAGCTGAAGCGTTTCCGCTTGACTATCAACTTGGTAAGAGAAGCACTCGACATGAAAGGTATGCACATCCCAACAGAGAAAGAGACTATGGTTCCAGACAATATGAAGAACAGGAATCTGACAAAGCTGAAGGACATGGTTGCGATGACACCTACAATTGCCATTCACTTACGCATGGTCATGCAACATTTCGCATTCCCCGCGCAGGAGAGGTTCACAATGCCCCCCAAAAAGATCTGGTTTAGCCTCTACCTGGCAGATGCTTTTGATTTGTCCATCAATATGCCCCACTGGATTATCGACCAGATTCATATGGCTCATCAGAGATGGTATAAAAAACAAAAGTCTGTGTTGTATGGTTGCTGTGCACTTACAAGAATTGTATACAGATGTCTCGCATATGATGTACCGATGCAGAGGGCTCTCATTTGGTCTAGAGCACAGGAGTTTCAACACAGATTGTCAGCTGTGGGGCCTCCCTCAAAGAAGATGAGAGGCGCTGTCCAGATGCCTTGTGCACAAGCTCGCAGTGCAACCCTAACGCCTGAAACAACCCCAAGACTTCCCCGTAGAGTGCAACCATTTACTATCAGGTTGCCCAGACACAGCACAGATGGCCCTAACCTTGTGTTTCCACCAGTACCGACTGATCTGGAATTCCCGCATGGATTCACTCTGGAGGATCTAACGGACGAAGAAGTTGCTAGAATCATCGACGCTGTAAATGCGGAAGTTGAAGCAGAGCAAGCTGGTGGACAGCAAACTGCCCCAGACCAAGCCCAGCCCGGCCAACCGGACGTAGTCAATGTGGACGATGAAGAAGAAGCACATGAGGAGGCACAGGGTGGACAATCAGAAGCAGAAGAACAAGAGTATGATCAGGAAGCCCTGCAAGTACTGGAAGGTGCCCCCGCCTATACTAACGCATTAAAGAAGCTCTACGATACGATGAACCGAGTCCAAGAGCAACACAGGCTATCATTAGCTGCAGGTAAAGCCCTCATGAACCAGATTCTGGAGGAGGAAGGCGTGGACGAGCAATACCGTGCCACCCTGGAAATGATATCAGATGCTTTGGGAGTACCTGAAACGGTGCATACTGCACTAGCGCAATCACGAAGGACAGAGAAAAGATATGGAAGACGCCCTCCACGAACGGGAAAACGAATGAATGTATTAGGATCAGGACCACAAGGCACCCCCACAACCACTGGCACAGCACACACTGTTCACGACATCGAGGAAGCCCACACATCGAGTGCACCTCCATCACCTCCCTTGCCACCCTCTCCCCCACATCAGCCCCCTTCACCTCCCCCTGCCACTATAACCTCTACTGTCACCAGCTCCGAGCCCACTACACACACTGACGCACAAACCATCAGTCAACCCACATACTCTATTTTCACGGGAAACATAAGTCTAACCACA
Source organism: Ceratopteris richardii (assembly GCA_020310875.1). Classification (NCBI taxonomy): domain Eukaryota; kingdom Viridiplantae; phylum Streptophyta; class Polypodiopsida; order Polypodiales; family Pteridaceae; genus Ceratopteris; species Ceratopteris richardii. The sequence continues at coordinate 66,044,325 of CM035441.1, forward strand.
ACCCCAGTAAGCCCCACTCCTCCGATCACACTTCCTGGGAGTTCACAATTACACACCCCTCTATACACGTTCACAACTCTCACCGCAACCACAATCCCCATGTTCACAGTCACTCCCATCACGGCCTCCATTTTTGAATCCATGGAGGTGTCACCCACCTCTGCACCTCTCCCACCCCCCATTTACCCACAATCCCCCATTCCCCCACCTCCCCCCTCACCCTTCTCTAGTACTGCATCCACACTTCCCTTTCCCTTCCCCTTCCCCTCTGGATTCAACACCATTTCTCCCACCATTCCTCTTAATAATGTATTTAATAATATGTATCAATGCATGTCCCACCTTCAGCAACATTACCAACACCTTGACAACCAACATACAAGGCTTTTCCGAAGCCACGAAGATCTCCAAGCACGATGTAGGGATCGAAGAGTAGAAGCAGCTACTACAACAGCAGCACGTGACCTTACAGGAACAATATGCACAATTAGTAGCCAACCCACCCCAAGCAGATGATGAAGAGCGACGACACATGGACGAGTTGCTACATTCTCAGATCACGGACAACCTGAAGCTTCGACGGAACTTGGGCCTCCTACGCAAGCATATGTCTACAGCGCTAGAGGAGAATAAACGATTACAGAAATAGAATGAAGAAAATCTGGAGGCGGCCATGGAGGGTTCCCCACAGGAGATTGACCCAGAACGATTCAAGGCAATTCCCTTTGAGAATATGAAAGTGGTGTTAGAAACTCATGCAGATCTAATGGAGGCGCATGCCGCCTTAGAAAAAGAGAGAGATGATTTGCTAAGGCAGTTGGCCACCCGACAGACATCACCCAGCAAAAGCACAACTGCAGAAGATACATCAGAAGAGATCACTAAACTCCGGGCCGAACTTGAGGAATTACGTAGCAAGGTCATGGAATATGAGCGGCAGCCCTCCCCTCTGGTAGAGCCCGAGCCTGACGATCTTGTGCCAATTGAAGTAGAAGAAACATTCGAGGATCCCTATGTTCCGATGCCAACACCCGGGGGTAAGCGAACAGAACAGGGCATGGACACAATTGAAATTGAGACACCTGAATGGATGCAAAAATTAGAGAAAGTAGCCACGACGCATGATGACAGGGTGGCAGTCCAAATCGCATTGATGTCAAAGTTGGAAGAGGTTGTAATAAAATCTGATTATTTTCAGAATCTCTCACACCATAGGTGGATCGGCCCATCGGATGACCTGTATGTTCCTTTTTGCGTGCTAATGGCGGATTATAACACAGAGATCAAGCACCACACCTCAAGGGAACCCACCTCTGCCACCCAATTTGCACCTGACGACATCCCAAAAAGTGCCAAGCAGGGACATATTCGCCAACCGATGTGGAGAATTCGGCTGCTTGAAACATACCCGGAAATGGTCAGAACATGGAACAACATGCCCTTGTACATCAAATATAACCCATGTTATTGCCCTGTATTTCGAAGGAGATCATGGCCGGAGTACACACAAACAATGCTGACAATTAAAGGATGTGAGAAGTGGCTCAATTATGTGTACTTCGCACCCCCGAAGGGCCCACCTACGATTGGATATATGATTTCGACGATTCGACATTGGGGGGTCCGGTTCAAGAATGTACCTGATGTCATGACTCAGATGTGCCTGAAGATTTTCGAACTTATGTTGGTCACCTTCAGGACCTTCAAAAATGTCAAGGAACCGCATCTCTCAGCATTAGGATTTAATGAAGGTAATCAGGACCTTGTATACGACATGAGCACAACCCCATCGATTAATGTTGTGTATGCATGGCACGCTCGCATCAAATATCTACCGGCCTGCTTCAAACAAACGTTTGAAGAGATGTTTGTCACGGGATTCTGGGAATATCACTCCGAGATATTCATTCCCAGACCATCCCATCTCTTGCAGTTGTTTGCAGTGGAACAAGCTCTCCATTCCGAAAAACTACGTATACCACATCCAGAGGTTCCTGGGCCGGTAGATTGGGATGCGCTACTCACAGATTTGGCCAAAGGATTGAGGATTGCCGAACATCACTTAGCGCAGGATGTCGTCGAGTACCACATCCAAAAAACCACACAACAAGGGTCTGTCAGGGACGACAGACGCGAGAGAGGGGGGGGTGTTAGCAGCGGACAAGGGACTGAAGGACTAACGAGGCATGGCAGTCAGAGAAGAGAGTCAGAAGGGAGAGAAGGCACAGGCAGACAAGGGAGTCAATGAAGATCTGGCAAATAGGCCAATAATTTTCTTCAGGAAGAAGTACGTATGAGCATTCACGCAGATTTAGCACCAAGGCTACCTTAATTTTTCAAAACCTCTACACCAATTAAAAGTGATTCTCATCACTAAACACCATTGTAAATACCATTTCATCTTTTTGTAGCTCCATTTTGTGCAAGACAAGGAGTCCTTGAGCTTGAGGAGCTTTAGAAGTATCTACCTGCCAATTTTCGTATTTTTTGGATCTCGTTTGAGCCCTCAAATAAGCCCTGGAACCTAATTTTTAACTAGGCCGGACACTAGGTCTGGACAGGGCCAAAACCTAGTCAAAAACTATAAAAAGAGCTAGAGAGCTCATTTTTGGGGTTAGATTGTAATTGAAACGAACTTGTAAGAGCTTTTTGAAAGTAATCTAAGAGCTCCATTGATTCTCCCTCTTTGTCTTGCTGTGTGTGCGCGTGTGTGTGTATGTGTGTGCATGTTTGTGTGCTTCTCACTCACTCACTTGTGCCGCCACTTGCTCGAGGTCTCCATACCATCCTCACGTCTTCCCGGATTGACATTAAAGGAGGTGCTACTCATCACTGAGCTACACATTGCATTCATCTGCACCTATGGTTTCAAATACTAGTCATGCGTCTGATGCATCTAAAATAGAATCGACGATGGTAGCATTAGACATTGAGGATTCTGTGAGGAAAGGGGAAACAAACACTACCTTAAATGAGGGGAAAGATATGGAAGGTAGGATGTTGCTAGTTGAGCAAAGACTTGGACGATTGTCTAATATTCTGGATGAGGTTGCAGAACTCCGTCAATCTGTTGATGGAATCCAAGATCACCTTAAGGCCATTCTGAACTTACTTCAGACACCTAGGGATATCAGTAAGGCTACTTTGGGTAGTCACACAGATACGATTGCAACTTTGCCAATGTCTATTAGGATGGAAAAGGATAAGGGATTATCCTCTCCCCATATAGACATGTTTCCCCTAACGGGAAGTATAAGCCGTCTTAGTTTGGTATCTTCTACTCCCTTGTTTGCTACTTCGGTAGGGATGTCAGGAAGTCATAACCACCCTTTCCTTGGGAACGGAGATCTGTCCTCCTTACTTCTTTGGAGAGGATAAGGATAGGAATAAAGATGCGGTTTTGACCTTCTTGGAGAAGTGGAATGATGTCCACAAACTCAAACATACCCCCGATTATGTGAGAGTAGTAGAAGCAAGCTTATCACTAGGACCCAAAACTTATACTTGGTGGATGAGTCTCTCTGAGACTCACAAGAAACCTACTACCTGGGTTGAATTTTCTCGCCTTTTCAAGAAAGAGTTTCTCCCCAAGAATGAGGAGGAACACAACTGGGAGGTGTGGGATAAAATACAACAGAAAGGTAGACCATTATCAGTTTATATTTCAGAATACCGAGATGTTATTATGAAATTAAAAAACTTAGATGAATTTCATCGTCTTCGCGGTTTTGTGAGAGGACTTCATCAACGAATTCGAAATGAAGTCAAAAGACATGCACCTAAATCCCTGGAAGAGGCAATTAAGGTTGCCCAGATTTATGAGGATAACTCACGTCTGGATGTCTCGCAAGAAAGTATTTATTCCCAAAAGAATAAATTTAAGTGCAAGAGCAAAGGGTCAAGATCGAATGAAAGGGTGTCTAAGAAACCTTGTATTTTTAGACACGTACTTTCTCCAAAAGATCATCTTAAAGCGCAAAAGAAAAATTTGTGCTTTAAGTGTTTCAAGCCAGGACATCGTAGTCATGCTTGTTCAGTTGGAAGAGAAAGTAAGATCTCTTTGACTGACAAGGGAAAGGGTAAGCAGCAGATACATCTCATTCAAAATTTGGCCTTGGATACAAATTCAAGTGCAAACAAGGTTCAGATAATGCACTTCGATAGTACCCATAAATGTCAGATCTCCAAAAACATGTGGCAACCTCAAGAGTTTGGTCCACATGATTTGGTCAAGCTGCATGGATTAGTCAAAGGGCACACCATCCTGATAATGATGGATGACTCTGCTACACATACTTTTATTAATTATGCATTAGTGAAAAAACTAGCTCTTCCTCAGAAACCATCTCCTCATAAATACATTGTTTCCATGATGCACAGTCAAGACACCCGTGTTTGGGACACAATGATATCTAATTTGGAACTAGAAATCCAAGGATTTAAAGACACTTTGGACTTCCAAATAATGAACATGGATCAGGTAGATCTGGTATTAGGGAGAGAGTGGCTATGGAGTCTAGGACCTTCATTGACCAGGTGTTATTTTACTAACACTTTGGAATTCCAGCACGACGGTGTAGTGTATAAAATCAAGGGCGACCATGATGTTCCAAGTATCCCTTTGATTTCATATACTGAACTTAAGAAACTTGTAAATAATGAAAGTAGGACTCAAGCTTTTCTTGTCCTTGGCACTGATGTAATAGATTCTGATAATATAAATCAAGTTTCTTATGTCTCGTCTTTTATTCCTCGTGAAGTTCATATTAAATTTAATAATTTAATGAAGGATTTTAAAGATGTGTTACCTAAGGAACTCCCCCACGACTTGCCACCCTCTCATGGAAACATCGATCATAGTATAGATCTGTTTCTGAGAACCAAGCCAAAATCTCAAAACCCATACCGCCTCCCCTATGTCCAGAATCATGAAGTTGAGAATCAGATTCAAGACTATTTGGATAAAGGATTTATCTGCCCAAGACAGTCTCCTTGGGCAACACCCATCCTTCTAGTAGAAAAGAAAGATGGAACTATGAGGCTGTGCATAGATTATAGGGTGTTAAATAATCTTACAATAAAGAACAAGTATCCCATGCCGCTAGTTGAAGATCTTTTCGATAGCTTAAAGGGAGCTAAAGTCTTTCCTAAGATTGATTTACGCCAAGGTTATCATCAAATCAGAATAAAAAATGATGATATTCCCAAGACAGCTTTTCAAACAAAGTATGGTCACTACGAGTTTCTAGTGATGCCATTCGGGTTGACAAACACACCCGCAACATTTATGACTTTAATGAATCAAGTGCTTAAGCCGTACTTGGGAAAATTTGCTGTAAATTTTCTCGATGATATTCTGATCTACACTAAAGATCATGAAAGTCACTTAGAGCACTTGGAAAAAGTTTTTCAACTTCTTCGCGATAATAAAATTTACGGTAAAGAGTCCAAATGTGAATTCTTTACCCCAGAAGTAAAGTATTAGGCCATATTATTTCCGTGAAAAGGAATCAAAGTTGACACTAAAAAGGTCCAAGCGATTCTTGAATGGCCTGAGCCCAAGACGATTCGAGAACTACA
>CM035441.1:66054904-66059904 GCA_020310875.1 Ceratopteris richardii
ATTCTAGAACTAAAGTGAACTAACTTTACAAATATGATACATTTGTGAATTTTTCCCTTCACATAGGCATGGGGTTTTCTTCCTGAGATTTGACCTTCAAATATATGTCCAGTTAGTGATTGTTTCTCCAACAGCTCCCCCTCAATCACTAATTGACATTCCCTGTTTCTTCATATCATCTTCTTTTCTTTTACTCCTGCCATGCTTTTGAATCTGCTGGTCTTCACACCATCCAAGCTCTTTGTCATTATGTCTGCTATCTGATCTTTAGTAGAAATGTACTCCACTTCAATCTCCTTCTCCATTACCTTTTCTCTGAGAAAATGATAATGTATCTCTATGTGCTTTGTCCTTGCATGAAATACTGGATTTGCTGCAAGATAAAGTGAACTCATATTATCTCCATGTATTGTAGGTGTACCTTGATCAATGCCTAAGCTCTTGAACAATGTCTGCATCCATATGACTTCCTTAGCTGCTTCCACAAGTCCTTTGTACTCTGCTTCAGTTGATGATAATGCTACTGTATGTTGTTTCTTTGAACACCAACTTACAAGCTTATCACCAATGTATATCATGTAACCATGAGTTGATCTTCTGTCATCCTGGTTACCTGCCCAATCTGAATCACTATAGGCTCTCAACTTCAAATCTGATGTAAAAGGATAATATAATCCTTCCTTTATAGTTCCTTTGATATATCTGAGAACTCTTTGACCTGCAATCCAATGTGGGTCCTTTGGACAATGCATGAATTGTGACAAAACTCCCACTGCATAACTAAGATCAGGTCTTGTTAGTGTAGCATAAATCAAACTACCCACAAGAGATTGATACTTCCTCATATCTTTGTAGTCTGCACCATCATATTTACTAAGCTTGTGATTAACTTCAAGTGGAGTTGAAGCTTCTCTGCAATTTTCCATATCAAACTTCTTCAATAAATTCAGAAGATACCTTTCTTGTGACACATATATGCCATGATCTGTATAAGTAACTTCCATTCCAAGAAAGTATGATAACTTTCCTAGGTCACTGATCTTGAATTCTTTTTCAAGTAATCTCTTTACCTCCTTGATTCCTTCATCTGAAGTACCTGTGATTATAATGTCATCTACATAAATACAAATGTAGATTGTACCTTCCTCTGTTCTTTTGATAAGTAGACTTGAATCTGCTTTTGAACTTTGATATCCAAGATCATTGAGATACTTCACCAGTCTATAGTTCCAAGCTCTTCGAGCTTGCTTCAATCCATACAATGCTCTTCTCAACATGCAAACAAAATTTGGATACCTGGAATCTATAAACCCTTGAGGTTGTTCCATGTATACCTCATCTGATATGTATCCATTCAAGAATGCATTCTTTATATCCAATTGACTTAGAGTCCATCCTTTTGAAGCTGCAATAGCAATGTTTGTCCTTATAGTTGACATCTTAGCTACGGGACTGAATGTCTCATCATAATCTATGCCATAGGTCTGGGCATAGCCTTTCACCACCAATCTAGCTTTGTATCTGGCTATACTTCCATCTGCAAGCTTCTTCACTTTATAAACCCATTTATTTCCAATAACTTTCTTACCATTTGGTTTAGGAACAAGTTCCCATGTCTTGTTCTCCTCCACTGCATTGAACTCTTCCTTCATTGCTTCTTCCCATTGCTTCTTACCTTTTGCTTCATCATAGTTATGAGGTTCTTCATCATCTTTGACCATATATGCATAATTCTTCTGAGTTATGTAAGAAGTATCATAAGAATACCTTTCTGGTTGTCTTCTAGTCCTGCTTGACCTTCTTGGTTCACATTCTTCATAAGTGTCTGGATACACCTCTTCATCAAATATAGGAGCTTCTTCATTTCTTCTTGTTAATCCACTTGTGGATGTACTTGCTTGCATATAGTCTTCATCTCTATTTACCTGCACAATTGATTTTCCTTTCTCACATCTTCTTACCTCTTCTTCAAATTCTTCAGCTGTATGACTTTGATCTGCATACCAACTTTTCTATTCATCAAATGTAACATCTCTAGAAACAAGAAATTGTTTGGTTAAAGGATTCCACAACCTGTAACCCATGTGCTTTTCATCATAACCAATGAACATATATTTTTCTGCCTTTGGTTCAAGTTTATGCCTAAGCTGTGATGGCACATAAGCATATGCAATTGATCCAAACACTCTACAATGATCTAGTGTTGGTTTCTTACCCCACCAAGCTTCATATGGAGTCATACCATTGAGAGCTGCACATGGTAATCTATTCACAAGATATGTAGCTGTATTTACAGCTTCAGCCCAAAGATAATTTGGACAATTCTTCTCCTTCAACATAGCTCTAGCAAACTCAACCAAAGTCCTGTTCCTTCTTTCTGCTACACCATTTTGTTGTGGTGTATACCTGCAAGTTATTTCTCTCTTAATACCTGCATTCCAAAGATAATCATTGAACTCTTGGGAGAAGTATTCTCCCCCTCCATCAGACCTCAGTCTTTTAAGCTTTTGACCTGTTACTCTCTCTGCATATGCATGAAAATGCTTGAAGGCTCCAAACACTTCTGATCTTTCCTTCAAAACATATAATGTTATCCATCTTGTAGCATCATCAATGAAAAGAACATAATACCTTGAGCCATTGATAGATCCTTCTTTTGTGGGTCCCCATATATCTGTATGAATGAGCTCTAGTAGTCCATCATGTTTGAATCCTTTATTTTGAAATGGTAACCTGTGTGCTTTACCCATTTGACATGCTTCACATTTATAAACCATATGTTGACTTTGCACATTTGGTAATCCTAGTACAGACTGATTAGCAACCATAGCTTTAATTCCTCTTTCATTGAAATGACCTAATCTCTTATGCCAGAGATCAAGTTCTGTAATCACTGCTTCACCATGTGTGAGCAAAGCTTGACCAATGTTTCCTTGCACTCTTAAAGTCAAGAGTCTACCTTCTTTCTTACCAGAGACAATCTAATTATATCCATTCTCTGGATCTTCCACAAATACTCCTTCATTTGTAAACCTGACTTGAAAACCTTTTTCAACTATCTGTCCCACACTAATCAAGTTTTTAGGTATTGTAGGAACATACAAAACATTGGTTAGCAAATCTGCTCCACTCTTGCATTTCACTTTTCCAATTGAATGTACACTATGTCTTGTATTATCACCAGTTTGAACTGTGTGACTCGAAATACCTTTTTCCAATTCTGACATCAATTCTATGTTTCCTGACAAATGATTAGAACATCCAGAGTCAATGTAAAATACCTTTAGATCTTCTTTATCTGATGTGTTGATTGAGTTCATCATCAATGATGTATGACTTTCATTCTGTGTGTCATTTGCATAGTTGTAGTAGGTGGTGTTGTAGGATTGATTCTGTCCCCAACTTCTTCCTCCACCTCTACCATAGCCTCCTCTTTGACTTTGTCTACCTCTTTGGAAATTACTTTGATATCTTCCACCTCGGCCTCTGCTATTGTTGTTTTGATTCTGGTTTGATCCTTGTTGGTTGTGCCAACAGTCATGAGCTAAATGATTACTCAATCCACAGATCCAACAAGCCTTTTTGTTGTTATTTTGATTACCTCTTCCTCTTCCAAAACCTCTTGCTCTTCCTCTGCCAGTGCCTTTACCTCTTGCATAATAAGCTTGAGAACTAGACTCGTCTTCATCCTTTGCTTTACCTTTATCTCCTTTCTTCTTGTTCTTCATGTACATTGCAGAACTTTGTCCTTTATCTCCATCTCCCTTCAAGTCTTGCTCATATGTGAGCATCAAACCAAGCAACTGGTTCAAATCTGGAACATAATGATTTAATGAAAGTTCTGTTGATAAGACAAAAGGTTTCCACCTTTCATCCCCTCTCAAACCTGCAAGTAGCTGAGCAATCAATCTGTGATCTTCAACATCTTCATCTATGGATCCAAGACTATCTGCAAGATCCTTCATCTTAGTGACATAATCACTAATGGTTTGACTTGGCTTCTTCTTGAATGTTGTAAACTCTGACCATAGACTTGCTTTCCGTGCTTTAGTAGTGCTTTGGAAATGATACTCCAATGCATTCCATATATCTTCAGATGATTCCAATCCTCTGATGTGTGGTAGCAAATGATCAGAGATTGTATTGTAGATGTAGGCTTTTGCACTTGCATCCTTCTTCTGCCAATGCTTTAAAGCATCAAGTTCTTCTTTCTTTGGTCGGCTTTCATCTTCAAATACTGGCTTCTCTTCTTCACCTGTTACATATATCATGAGATCCTTACTCATAAGTAAGGCTTCCATTCTCATTACCCATGCGGGGTAATTATCTCTGTCCAGTTTGTCAATGGAGATATGATCTGCCATAGTTCTTTCCTTCTACTGCTACCTGTGAGCTTAAAGGATAAAGGATAATACCTTTTGAAGTTCTTTGTGTATGAGGATACTTTTGAAGTAACCTTTTGATGCCTTGTGTCTTCAAATGCTTCACCTTTCAAACTTTAATGGAAAAATTTACAAAACTTTTCGTACCTTTGTCGTCTTCTGCTCTCGAGAATCTTTCTGCTCTGATACCACTTGTTGATGTATGAAACACCACAAGAAATGAATTAATGTGACACTAGAACACCTCTATGGTCCCCATTAACTCATTGCCACTCCAAACTTTGAGAAATGATAGCCTAAAGTGAGAACTTTGCTTCTACAGAAATTCCTAGTCACTGAAATGACATACCTTCAGTATTTTGTTAATTTCTCCAAGCTCAAGTTTTATTTCTCCATGAAACCTTATAGTATAGGATAAAACTAGAAGAGTAGAGCTTTCCAACAAGCTATCATATGCATCAAACCGAACTCTAGAACTCAAGTTATGGCCTTCACAAGATGACCCTATATGACCTTCCAAAATTGGAAATTTTTGCCTGTTTTAGTATTTCTGGGTGTCTAAAAATAGAAATTCGATGCCTAGCATCGAATTTCAGTCAAGGTCGATGCCGGGCATCG